>JAQGBX010005351.1:0-13810 GCA_034698745.1 Megaphyllum sjaelandicum
TTTAGGAGATTGAGCAATCCTTTTACGGGAGATACGCATTACAACACACTTTTCCTTGTTTAAATTTAACTGCCAATTAACTTCTCTCATAGCTTCATTCAAAGCATCACTAGTCCCGCTTCAGAAATGACGCTACTTAAAAATTGTTAATTACCAATTTTAGACGGTATTAACTTTAAAGGTCAGAAGTGGCCCATCTCAAAATTTTTCATTTCTTTTAGATAAATTTGAATTTTAAAATCGCCTTCATTGATTAATTCATGAAATAAATTTGGATTACATTGTGTATGCTGCTGTGAAACCCTGGGCTGTGCAGTTTTCACTGAATAGATAGATAATTTAGCTTTACTTAATACGGCCTAAAACCGGAAATTTAAAACATTTTAAGTTGTGTTACACTACTTAAGCAGGGGTGCGTTATCTTAACTTAAAATAGTTTCGGATAAATGACAGTAGTGTCAATGAATGCGATTTTAACTTGCTCAATCTTAAAAATGAAAACTTTTTAGTTGGGTTGTTAATTCTTTAGCGGGGGCGACACAATTATTTTACTTTACACTCGATGGTCATGTAATTTAAGGAAATATATTTTGTTATACGGAGTTAATTGAAGGTTTTTAGCATTAACAAATTCACTGGAAGTCATCTTTTCCAGGTACAATTGACTGCACTTTTTTTTAACAAGAATGAATGTCGGTATTTTAGCTTCGCAATCAAAACTGAAATACTCGATCTAGTATAGTTTGCCTATAATATAGCCGTAAAATAGCGTATTCACTTCGCATGACTTATGAATCACCGAGGGTGGGTATTTCGAAATAACATTTTCTCGTTATTTTCATTGTGTCATGGGCTATAAAGCAATTAAATTTTCATCTAATTTTTTTAATGTAACGGCAAGGTGCACCACGCTATACAGCATACGTTGCGAAGGATTCAGCACGTTCCGTTTACGAATTTTTTGCTTTACTTTACACAGTGAAACAGTTTCATGTCGGAATATGTAGCATTTCCTTTGTCGGTTTCTAATAAACTTGCTTTGAGTCGCCACATCAGGCGTGCCATGAAGAGACTATGGTGATTAGACTATAATTGCTATGCATTCATTATTTTAATGCTGTGTAATTACCATTTTAACATCGAAAGTGAACGGTCCTTGCTTCCAGCAAGGTGTTTCCGCTATAACCTTGCCATAGCTTCTATTTGTATTGATGCGGCTATTTCCACTTGCTCGTATAATACAAATAGTTAATGGTTATATTGTGAGTAAATGGCCTACATTTCATGCACATCTCTCGCATGCCAGCTGCGGGATAAACGGCTTTATTTATTACAAGATCCTGCTAGCAATTTTATAGCTTGGAAAAACGAGAAATTTCACCTTTCTTTATGTGGAGCAGTTTATCTCCGCAGCATCATTCTTCATTCTTGGACACCCCCAGAGCTTGGACATCACTCGTTTTTTGAAATTTCGTTATCCAAGAAACGTGCGAGGGTCTGGGAAATGCTTGCAGTTCACCCAAAATATCAAACTTACCATGTAGTGAATCATTTGGAATTGAAATTACCAACTTATTGCAACACGTTTTGCTGGTATTTTACTTGGAAAACATCAAAAATAACGTTACAACTTCACGCGTTACATTTTTAAATTAAGTAAAAGTTTCATTTTGTTTTCTTCTGTCTCTTGCTTTGACCGATAAATGACACTTGTTGAAATAAAAATGAAATTATTTAATTGAAATTTAATGATTTTAATTAAAACTGGATTGAAATTTCCCTTTTTTCATCAATATAATCAACTCGAAAATGTTAAAACCTATGCATAAAACTGTCTGCGTCGTAATTCCCGGTAGAGAATGGGATTTAGTTAGATGCTAAACTCATTTTATGTGTGTTCACCCAGATGACGTGTAGTATTTATCAAATGCACAACTTATTGGATCCATTTCCCGTCGTACAAGCATTATATAGCAATAATGACTTTGAGATAATGAAAGTTACGATTTCAAATTGGTCACACAATCTCTACATGTAAATTCATGTGCATATACAAAGTAACTTTCCATTCTTTGGCCAAGAGTTTTCAACACTTTCCCTACGTTCATTCTTTACCCAGCTCACATGGAAGGAGGTTGGTCAGTTTATGAGCATTTTGATGATCGCATCAGATACTCGTTTGCATTTCGATTGTCCAGTACAGGCGCCAAGAATTTCAATAATTTCTTCGTCGAAATAAAACCGTGCTCTTAATGCCCGGGTAACCTTGGCCTAGCTCTTTGTTCGAAACGGCTATCTTCGGACATCTCGTTATACGAGGGTCCACAGTTTTAAATATGCGCTTGTCATTTCAATCGTAGGCCCACATGGCGATCTCGGACATGGGAGAAGCATTTTTCATTAGTAATTGCGGCGTGTCAACCCTTTATACGTTCGAAATCTAGAAATGTAGCTAGAGAAATGTTGCTCGAATTCGTATTAAGCACCAATCCAGATGTCTCCTGATTTCTCAAGGAAGTGACCAGACCAAAAATCAGGTGAAGACTCTTTGCTTATTCGTACGATTTTTCTTCCTACTTTCGGATTCGGACGGCAATTTCGCAAATTCATCCACTAACGACCCTGTTTACCTTGACGGTTGAAGAACGTAGTTTTCGGAAAAAAGTGTATTAAATCAGGCTTACTCGAGTAATCAGTAAGTTCAATCAGTTTTACACGGGACAGATGGTGGTGCCTATAGTGGTCATGTGGAACCTCCATTTAACTAGCAATTAGAACTTGGAGAAGAGTCCTGCACCCCGCTAGGGGTTTTGTTCTTCGTCATTATTTTTTAGTTAAATGCGTTTAATTGGACGAGAAGAATAAAATTTCAAGTTTTTGATCAAGGTTTGAACTACATGTACTTCCTAAATGGATAGCGTCCACCTGGTGCTCTTCCGCTTCTCGTGCATTCGTATGAGCGTGTTCGAGATTTAACTACTTTAAAGTTTTGCACTTTAAATTGAGCACGAATTAACAACAGTGAAATACGATTTTTTTTCCCAGCAAATTAATTTCCATCTGCTTGGAATCTTAATTTTTCTGCGCATTTAAAATGGGCTGCATAACGAGAAAAAAGGGGAGAAAACATGAGATGCAGAAGTCGAAAATTCGCATTTTTTAACAGCCGCAAAAACCTCAAATGGCTTTCTGAAACTGAGTTGAGACAGTGACGAGGAAATTACTACAACTACCGCCGTGAATATACATTTTTTAATATATAATGAAAGCGTTTTTTCACCCTTTGCAATGTTAATTTGGACGCGTGAGCCTTCTTGGCAACTTTGTGAACTCCTTCCCTTTTTAGACTTTCACCCAAATATACATACACGTGTTGAACTGCTTCATCTCACCATGGTGATGGCGTGGTACTTCTGATGCTTGAAAAAGCTGTTTTTGAAGGTTTTATGTAAAATACACGACTGCTCTGTTAGAACATGCTTGTAAATTTATACTTGCCATATTTTAAAACTATTGTAATGTTCGATCGAATAGTAATGCTGCGTGAGTGTATACCAAAATTCCAAAAAAAATCATTAAATTGCATCGAGTTTTGAATAATGCTGTCCATATCGTCACGTCATAAGTTTCAGCTTCAAGAATTTCCTGATAAATTCGAAGCATGGATGACGCATCGATGAACGACTCTGACATAGATCTCAAATTCAAATGTTTTGAGAAAATAATTGCTCATCGCTATATAATTGGAACGAAATACATCTAAAAGTGATGTGAAAGATTTTGTAATTTCACCACCCTTTTATAAAAATTCTTAACCGGCTAATTAAGTATTGTCAATATAGATTGACGCACCCCAGCCTCTAATTGCGTTCTGTTTCTTGGTATATACACATGTATTATTGGGGCAGTAAGGTGGCCTTAATGTGTCACTATGATCTCCTTCAGTACACTTAATGATGAGTTATAAAATTGTGAGGGTAAGAATCCTAATTATATTGCCGTTCAATTACACGTGTAGTTGTTTTCAGCGTAGAGCGGTTTTCAATGCAAGTCATCACGTTAGAAACAAAAAGCAAATCAGCTGAATCGTCTTGTCTAAATGTTATGCTTTAGTAACTACATAATAATGAGTAAAATATATGCAATTAAAATATATAGGATGTGACGATACTAATCGCGCTTTTCCATAATTTTATCTCCACTTAGGAGAGGGTGATGTGACAGCAGGTGTGCTTAACTTAATCCGAAGGGGGGATTATACGATTTTTTTTATTTCTCGCACGATATTTCATAACATTATAAAGATGATTCATTGGGAGAAATAACGAACACTCATTTCATTAATGAATTCTCAAGTGTTTATCATTTCATTAATGAGAGTAAACGAGTAAGAGTTGGAGAAAAAATGAAGCAAAGAAATTTTTCCCCACAAAAATAAGATTACCCCATTAATTTCTAATTAACATTTTGTTTAGCTTTTTTATGCGTCACGTTTGTAACACATTTAACACCGCACTGTGTAGATTGAAGCGCACCTTGTTTATGAAACACCCCTTGAGGAAATGGAGCATTTTAGGCTAAAACTTGTGAATTTTTCGTAAAACGCACGTACATGTATGATTTTGTCACGATTAACACCTTGTAAGCTGTTGTAAATTGACCTCATATTTCATTTTAAAAGTTATTTACCAAAATATTTTTCATTGTACAGTAGTACACATGCACTACACGTTAGATAACATATGCAGTGGAATACTTTAACACAATTTTATTTAGCAAATATTGGATAAATTATATTTTCTGCAATATACTGTATGTGTGCTGTATGTGTACACACACGAGTGTAGCATAACGACATCGTTTGTACAATGTGTTGTTTTGGAACAGATGCATAAATTTGGAAAACTTGTCCGAGACTGTATATTCAAATTTTCAAATCGCATAATTTGGCGGTAGTTTTCTGTGGAAGATAAGGCAGTGATAATTAAACACGCTTTAATGCATATGTAACACAGTCGTCGTTGCATGACTGCCAGATATACGGCAGATTTTTGAATAAGATTTACATTCGCGTTAATAAGCTTATAACGTAACGCGGATTAGCTTAAACTATTCATATTTAACGCCCGAGATTATTTTTTTTTTGGCTTATGAAACGATTATCTCCGCCGTATTATTGACGGCTGCTAAATTTAATGCTAATTTTCCGAGAGAAATCGCTTACTTTTTTTTCCGCTCTGCTCAATGTCCAGTTTATGATGGTGGTCATTTTCTTTCCACCTGTTATACAACGTTGCCACCCAATAATGCGTATCCTTGCTACTTCCCATTTTGCCACAAAAAAGGTTGAACACCACCTCATTTCCAGGAATGTCGAGGGCAAAGTCACTGTTGTCGATGGAAGTAGTAATGATCTCATGTGTTTTGAAAGTATTTTTGGCGTAATGAGATGGAATGTCAACTCATAAAGTCGCTAAGGATGAGAAGCTTACATTTTCAGCTTTTAAAACCTCTCTGAGCAGGGGAAAAAATCAGGAAATGTTAATGGTGGTCATCGATTGTTTCACTCGAGTGTCGGAAGCCTCTGAGTGAGTGCTCTTCCTGCGGGTGAAACACCCCTTGTTGTTTCTCTAGGAATATGAGGAAAGTCTTTGAAGTAATGCAGAAAAACAACTGATTTAATGTCTTAAAGTCACCTGAGATATTTTGAGAATAATGTGACATTGTTTAATACAGTTTGGGGCGGGAATTCTGTTATTGCATGGTGATTGAGAGACACTATAGGTATTAAATAATTTCTGGAAGTGTCAATTAAATCCTAAGTATGCAATACATTTTCAAAAATGTTCGACTTTTAAGAATTGTCTTGCTTGAATCGATTGTCTTACATGCTCACATCATTTGTATAAAGTGCATGCACATATGTAAATGACAATGATTGCTATACATTTGCACGTTAACTCACTGTGAATTTTTAACAGCATTAGACCGTTGATAATATTGACAACTTTCATGTTTTACAGATAGTAATAATACTTTTTAAAATTTTAAGTAATACTTGTATTTTTCTTTTTTTAAATAAGAGAAAAACTAACTCTTTTAAAATCTGGCGCACAATTTAATGTTCCGTTCCAATAAAATGATTTCATCGCATTCATAAAAGGTGAACTCAATTGAACATATAGAAATATTGATAGTTAAAATTTTTCAATTTAAACGAGTCTGTGCGAATTTGTAAATGGGAAAGGTAGCACGCGTGAAATGTTACCATTGTTTATTCTATATTTTTTTTTCTTTCTTTCTAAATAATATTTTCATTTACTCCAACTCTGGGACAATGCAGGGTCGAAATGGCGAATTCTTCCATCGAAAACTTAATTATCTAATTTAACCTACTAATGAACACGTCTTTATTTTCGTAATTTCGGTGCGAGGTGTGGCGGGTTTTTTCAAAAATTCGAGGAGAGTTGCACGGTCGCCCTGGAGGCGATGATAAAAAATGAAAGTTTTGCTCGTTTCAACGCATAATTTCATTTCTGCACGACTTTTACGACAAAAAGGGTAGGAGGAAAATGCATTAATTACGGAGAAAGAGAGAAAAAAATGGTGGATTTTTAATGCGTGATTTGAGTACGTTTAATGGAGGAACATCTTTAAAGGTAAAAAAGAGGAAGTTGTAAAAAGGAGGCTTTTATGAGCTAAATGTAGATGCGGGGGAGTCTTTAATATCTCCATAGAGCAGCCTCAACATCAATTATTCATATATTGTGGCAACCTTTAATAATCGTAGCTTGAAAGTCTTGTTTTGTGGGCGTTGTCGGTCTAAAAAAATTCATTCTTATTCTTCAGAGGCCGACAAAGAGTCAAAATGCCACTCTTTGAAAATCTACGAAATCTTTGTTGAGAAAAAGCAATGCCGAAGAAATTCAATTGGATGCCATTGTTTCATAGTCACCCCATAAGTACTATCTTTATGCGAGAATGCAATTTCGGTTTTTATTTAACCGCCGTCTTAAAAAGGACTGCTTAACCCCATTTCTTTTTCCCGTAATGACGAATTAGGATGAGTTGCTTGAATTCTTCTTAAAAAACTTGCATTAATTTTTCATAATCACCGTGTAATTGTAGCAATGAAAGACGCCTCGCAGTGCTACAACATTTTTGCATTGTTTACATTTGGGCCATACTCCCGACTTCTGAGCCCACACATTTTCTTCGTCGTCCCACGACCTTTTCGATTTGCGTAGCTGCATCATGCTAGTTGGGAGTTCAAAGCATGCATAAAGCTTTTTTGATTTAGCGCACGGCCATTTTTTCTCGAAATCTGCAAAAAAACTTGCTTGGGAAACTTAATGTCATGTAGCTGCGGTTTAATTGACAAATCATTAAGGGTTATGAACAAATGTAGATTATCAATTGATCCAGAAAGCTTTACAAATGACCTTGTTTATACGCATTCAAGCTTGTTGTTTGGGGTTTAAGACTGCTGTCACTTAAATGTAGGGCTGTAAACAAGTTACCTGTTCTCGGCTGATTCTAGTACAGGACATAATCAGAAAAGTACCTAAAACGTATTTTACCTTAAATACCATTTTTCTAATTACATAGTTGTAATATGTCTGCCAATGTTTTGGAGACATATTCAAATGCACCTGACGATATGGACTTAATGAAAAAGAAACTAATTGCAAACTGACGATATTTGTTTCAAATATGACCAGTTTGGTTGCGCGTCTTTTATATCTGGTTGCTCGTCTTTTTCGAACTTAACATTTTGCTGTAAGTTTGTAATTTATTAACCACTTTCTCTCAGTTTGCAATCAATTTTTTTCAATGAGAGGAGAATCAAGCGATAGTTATTGTAGATGGAGTGAATTTCACCAAGCACTTCATCATAGACCACTTCATTTATGTCCCGTAAAAACGTTAAGCACCTTGTAAAGATACCTTGGTGAAATGCAGTATTTCACAAATTAACTACGGAATCTCGAAATTAAGCTGTCAACCCTTGTGTACGTTTAATTTCCTCATAACTGTCACTTTTATTGAAGAAATCTTGAATTTTCAGCGAAATCTTAACCTTTTATGTCGTCTTTAAACGATACTTACTGGAATGTGCAAGACTACGTGTTTTGAACCCCAAAATTATACGAATTTTTGTTTTTCTTATTGCCGTATGTACCGTACCGTACCGCCAATGAAAATACTGGCGATGATGATGACATGGAAAGCAAAAACATGTTGGAAGGTGATGACCAGCTTGTACCCCGCCAGCCCTTTCTGAAATCATTTTTTTTTTCATATAATTCAAATACTCTCAACAACCTGTCCAGTTAAAGAGTCAGGTCACGTGCAGTTGCGTTTGAAATTCATCTAATATCCAATGCATAAATATGGAAAAAAATAACTTGTTAATTTGGATTTATAATAGATGCATGGCGAATTTCATCGCTGCGCTAGCCAGGAACACGCAAATGGATGAACATAATTATCATTAATTTGTATCCTAAACTTTAAGAAAAAGAACTTGATTATAGCTGCGCATAAAATATAAGCCACTCATAACATCAGCGTGTTTTTATGTATTAATGAAAGGAAATTTATGGTTTTATTTTAAAAGGTTTCTTTTTTGCGAACATATTAGAATTCAAATTAACTTTTTTAAATTGAGTGGCTTTGCATTTTATTGTGAACATTGGTTATCTAATGCATGATATGGTATGCAAAAACAAAAATTCCTAAATTTAAAAAAATAAAAGATTTATTGCTGTCAGTTTTCAAATCAAGGTTCATTTCTGGATTAAAATTGGATTGTCAAGCTTGTATGGCATTTTCCTATTATTAATTTTAGTATAAATTTTTCAAATTTAAAAAAAAAAATTGTACGATCGAATGATCATTTCTTGCATCTCTTCACATTTAGGAGTACAATTTTTGGGTGGAATCAGCGTTACTGTATGTGTGCAGGTTTAAGCGTCTTAGCTTTTAATTGGTTTACCTGCAGCTCGTAACGTTGCATCGATTCATAAACAAAATAACGTAATACCGGTTGTGGTTTGATCTATTGTTTTGCAATAAATACATGTACATGTACACTGTATATGGCTATGATGTTTATTTTTTTAATCCTGTCATTACCTTTCCGATATTTTTTTACTTGTTAAGTAATCTGTGAAGACTCAGATTTTTAAAAAATCATAATTAAAACATGTCATCATTGCTTTATGCTAGCTGGATTTATAACTCCCCTTAAGCAATAATTTTTAAATTTATGGAAGCTTATTAAAACTTGATTTAAACCGAAGCAATTATTTGCTTTCGTCATAACATCAGAAAAAATCTCAGAGGAATAATTAAGTTTTGATCTGTGCACTAAATTACAAGATTTTATAATCGTATTCGGTTTAATGGTTTCCTGAACATGCAATTAATATTATTTAAAACTTTATAGTATATTTTATGTATTTCTCTTCAAAAGTTAAACATAAAAATGCCATAGTTTTTTTTCCACAATGTTCTAGAATACAAAGAGCCTGCAGCTGATTTTCGTTGTAAAGTTCATGAAGTCGATCATTATGTTTGTTTCCCTAATAAAATAAGTTTTGGACCCGGAATTGATAACAGAAAATTTAAAATTTGGTCAACTTTCATAAATCAAATACCGCATACGATCAGTGATGCTTTCGTCCATCTAGAGATGATGATCATGCATGCAATCATGCAATAGTATTGTGTCACAATAACGCATCAGAGTTAACTACAAAGTTTAGCAAATGAATGGTAATTTATTAGCTTCACATTCAATTGTTAAGTACAACAATTTTTATCTCAACAAGTGGAACAATTGAAATTTTTCATCAAAAACGTTTTGCATTGCAATAATTATAGGGAGTAAAACGTGTGTCATTTAAAACAAAATCTATTCAGCTTGATATTATATACGAAAGATGGGATGGGGTAGGATTTATTAATGAAAACTACGGTATAAAGTACTGGGTATGCTGGCAATACTACATACATGTACACTGTATATGCACTCTACAATATGTACATTGTCAGTCAGTGGAGGGCAAGGGAATTACATGGGAAAAAAGCAAATTAATGAAAAGGGAAGATGACTATAACATGTGGCAGTTACATTATTAAAATCTTTATCAGAAAAAAGTATCATTCAACATTCAGTTTTCTGAACAGTACATTGACGTGTTCTTTCGTAGTGTGACATAACCTTTTTCAAATATTGACGACATATTGAGAAACAATTCTGTACAAAAAGTGTATAAACCTACCCGCAGGGAAATAAACACAAAAAACGAATGAAAGAAGAAATAAATGTATAAGGGAAAAAAACGAATAAAATATAAATAGTTATACACTTTTTACATTATCCTGCGGGACATAAAATAAATATTTTTCTATATTTCTTAATTAATAAACCAAAGTGATCTATTTTCTATCTATCTATCTGATGTTTCACTTATTCTTTTTAAATACAAAATAAAGACTCGTTCGTCAACTTTGTCTTTGGTCACGCCAATAAAAAATCTTAAGGATATGCTTTAATTGCATGCCTTCATATATCTATATTATGTCCTTTGTTCCAGCATATTTTATAATAATCATATAACATATAAACAGGTACTATAATGGGTGTGTATCCAATGTAAGAAGCAGCAAATGAACTCTTTTCTCCAAGTTTTGAGGAATGCGTATTAAGGGTTTTTCAAGAAAAAAAAAATGTAACAAAAATGATGATGCGAGGTAGGATAATAAAATTCTACAAATAATAAAGTACACGACTATTAATGTAATACATATAAAAACTATAAAGAAAATTTGTTAGAGGAATTTTAAGAGTTTTTATTCGCGAAGATCTACCTTCCTTACGTCTTTTTTCAAAACGTTTTTTTTTTTTTTGGAAAGTAAAAAAGAAACAGGATGAAATATATAGATGTAAAAACAGGGCGTTAGTTCAAATAAACTTGGCATTGCACTGCAAGATTTTCACCAAAAATAAAATGCTTCAGAACCAGTTTTCATAGCCATCGTTTTTTATAATGTCAAGTTTCATTAAGATTTTTTGAAGAAAAAAAAATAAAAATGTTGCTATCACAGTGGCGGATTTCAATTTCACAATGCGAAACATTTTTTTGTTGTTGTGGAATATAAGTTTAAAAAATGAATTATTAATAAAATGCCTTAAAACCATGCAAATCCGTGCATGATTTCAAGTGGAAAAATGTCCCCGTCTAGTTATTTAAGTAACTACTTCCCTCAGAATAAAAATTGGCTATTGCGATTCCGCAAAACAACAAAAACTTTCAAAAAACCATTTAATTCAAACAGGTTTTCGAGAAAGTTTGACCGCAAAAAAATCGATGGAATTCAGAAATATTTTAATGGAAAAATTTAAATCATCTTACTAGCCTAGCATGGGCGTAGACTACTAATTTCTACTAGTGCTTGTAGAGAAATTACTGTGACATTTTTAACTTTTTTTAACCGAAATAATAAATTGGATACTGTACGGAATGTTCTATGCTACTGCAAAAAAAGATGCATCGGTCTTGGTGAGCCAATCAGGAGTTATTTTGCCAAGGTTTAACATTTCCTCAATTAATCATTTTCTGAGTTAACTAATTTAATTTTTTAGATGAGTCGGAATGATACTGAAACATAGTTTTAATGATGATAACAAATCAGGCTGCATATTTTGGCCATAATAGATAATTTACCGGGAAAACAGTGTACTTATGATAACAGTCGAAAAAACTGTAAATTGATTATCATATTTTTGCCTTGAACCGAGTTACTTTGTATCTGGAGACATTGCATATTCCTTATGTATTCAGCGCGATAATGACAAGTTTGCCAACAGAAGGCGCTGCTCGTCATTAGTAAATGACATGTTCGCTCAAGCAATCTGCAGACTAATATGTCTAACGTACGCATTTGCATATAATTTGTATGGCTTTTTTTTAAATAAAATCAAGAGCAAAATATGACTTGTGTGTTTTCTTGACATTGATTTTAAGCAGTTTTGCCTAATTTTCAACTATGTATTTTAACGCCTCGTACTGGTTCTAGATTGCTTCATTCCAGAAAACCGCAAGGCAAGAACCAAATTCAAACCAAAGTACACTGCCGTGGCCATTAATTATCAGAGAAGGAAAAGCAAGAGGGAAAACAATAGGCAAATAGTGGGCCAATGTAAGGCATTGGAAGAATATTTCAATAAAAATCTCGAAATAATGAATAAAAACAAGTAAATTAGTGAAGAAAAGAGGCACAGGCCGGTCTTCATAAAAACGAGGGTAGAAAGGAAAATTAGTGCTACAGTTCATAATACAACTTGTGTGGTTCTTCATTGATAATCGTTCTTCTTACATTGTTCACCTAGTAAGAGTTAATTCCACCATAACCTTAGGGCTATTTTCACCCTGAGGAAATACGTTGCTTGTATTTTTTTTAAGTAATAATCTCGGTCGTTCGTTATTATTCCTGGGTGTGGTCCACCTCTCTGCTACCTGCTTCATCCTAATTGATTGCCCAAAAAAGATACGCTGTCCTAGTTTTCGCTCGACTGGCCAAACGATTCCATCTTGGACGTCATTCCGCATCGATCGTGCCAAACTGCTGATCCGCCATCCATTTCTTAAGTGTTTTTTCCAATCAATTAGTTATTGGGCCAGGCAGTACCACTGTTGTATCTCATCAATACTGTGATTTATTACCGACAACAAATCACTGGCCGAACTTGTCCAATGGGCGAAATGTCCATTGCAAAAAGGTTGGCTCCTCTTCGCAGAGTTTATGCACACACGATCAACGTTGAAAACATGAACATTACACTTAAAAAAACACACGGAAATCTACGCACAACCACAAATGATCCTTTCGGAAATACGTAATTCCCTGATCTCCTATCATAGTCAAAGTCGCTATTGGCTCCGAGACGGCATTGGCCTTTGGCGGATGGAAGGCGAACCTTAGCGGATAAGCTAACAACAGCAAAATGGCTAACGAAAAAGGAATTAAATGCCTCTACTTTAGTTAGACAATATGGTGATCACATTGTCCATTTTCGCTATAACGAATGATTTTCAATGCGTTCGAGCAATGGGGAAAAAGCGTGTTTTCAAATCGTTTTTAGCTGTTTTGAAATTGTCAAAAATGCCACCATATAACTAATTATCAGTATCGCTTATCGAGAGCCTGGCATTAAGACTGCATGGGCATAAAAATGGGAATAAAACGCCATTGGTCAAGTTTATGAATATGAATATTTATTTTAAAAAAATAAAGCTAAATAAATCAGTTTTTTTAATGAAATGAAGTTGTATATGTTACTAAAATCTTGCAATCTTTTAATTTTCGAATAATATCGAACTTTTGTAAAATCTCACGTTTAATTTGATCGATTGTAGATTCCTTTACATGCATCGTTTACTCTGCCTAAATTTCTCAAATGTACAAGCTTGTAGTTTGAAAACATCTTCGAGAACAAGCATGCTCTCTTTAATTGTCTGCGTCGAACGAAATGTTTTTTGCCTCAAAGTCGTGCTTTACTCTTCTAATCTTATAGGCCTATACTGAGAAATTGTTCACATTGAAAGTGGTATGATAATTAAGAAACACCTCACGCTTTTTCCCTAATTCTCCTTCAATAATTTGCCATTTCTTCGGTGTTAGCTTATCCCCTAAGATTGTCGCCATTTAAGGTTGCTCGCAGAGCCTCTACAGGTACTTCGCCAATATCTTAGGCCTACTTCTTTCAATCGCTTTATAAATGATTTTTGAAATACGTGAC
>JAQGBX010005352.1:0-13809 GCA_034698745.1 Megaphyllum sjaelandicum
GTTTGCCCGCTGGTTGGCGCTGGTGGTACGAAAATTAGTATGCTTAATTTTAAATTCTTGTTGTGTTTCTGGCCTAATGCATCAGCAGCTATACTCTGATGAATTTTCTGCGTTATTTAAAAAAAAAAATTCTGCTGTTGCAGCGGACTTATAACTTTTTTAAAACAAAAATAATTTTAAACATACCGGTATGTAAATACATATACAGGTATACGATTAAATATTTGTATTTTTTAAATCGCAGAGAAAATTATTTTGATAAGGTCAATGTTTAGCGTGTTTTTTGACATTCATCCCTAATATCGATCAAAATCGTTGGAACCAACATGATTGAATTAAGCGGCTAATAAAATGTTTTAATACTATAGTATTAACTGGATTGATACAAATGCTCAACCACTACATTTGCAGACATTGTGAACACTTTGCAACATTGCACATAACATTTTAATTTCTTTCTTTATAGAGATGATCATGGATTTAGTCCACTCCATTGGGCTTCCAAAGAAGGGCGAGCCAATATTGTTGAGACTCTTATTTATAGGGGGTCCCGTGTTAATGCACTTAACATGGGTGATGACACTGCACTACATTTAGCAGCTGCACATGGTCATCGTGATATTGTGCACATGGTATGCATGGGTATAGGCTACAGTACTTTTTTCTATGACAGAATATCTGAGAATTTAATCTTTATTGACATTGGAATGCATTTTTTTAGCTTCTCCGCCATAATGCTATAATTAATGCTGTCAATGAACATGGGAACACTCCTTTACATTATGCTTGTTTCTGGGGTTATCAAGCCATTGCGGAGGTGTGTTTACCTTGTGGACTTTACCGTTACAAGTTCCAGCATATGAAAACTAATATTTTATTAAATTTATGCATTTTCTAGGATCTAATGAATAATGGTGCCCTCCTTTCTATTGCAAATAAATTTGGGGAAATACCATTGGACAAATGCAAAGGCCAAATGGCAAAACGTCTTCATGGTGTGTAAATTAAATATAACAATTTTTCTTTTGTTTGAAGATGAAGTTATGTTGTTATTTATTTGGTACCTCTGATTTTAAGAACTTGCCGTTGAATTGGGTCAAGATATGAAGAAAATTCCTTACAAGGACCAGAGTTGGAATGGAACAAAGACTAGAAGTCGTAAGAAAATAAACAACTTTTGCCATTTTTTTATATAAAAGGAAAAATTTATTTTCTGCAACTTATATCCATGTATAGGTGATGCCACTCTTTCAAGACATTCTGGCATTAATATAAATGATCTGCATTTGCAAGTTAAGCTTGCTAATACCCCTTCTGGAGAAGTAAGCCATAAAATTTCATTACATCTGTCAAATTTTAAATTTCCTTTTTTAGGCTTTATTGTTTTTTAATATTTCTATAGACATGGCGAGGAGTTTGGCAGAGTAATCAGATTGTGGCTAAAATTCTAAATCTACGAGAATGCACAGCTCGAATGTCAAGAGATTTCAATGAAGAATTTCCCCGTTTGAGGTGTGTTTTTGTACCTTCTTATTGGTGTTCAATGATTTTGGTTTGTAGTCGTTTTTAAGTGATTTCCTTTTCTTATTACTTAGGATATTTTCACATCCAAATGTGTTACCTGTTGTTGGTTGCTGTAATGCACCTCCTAATCTAGTTGTTATTAGTCAATATATGCCTTATGGTTCACTCTATTCAGTTCTTCATGAAGGGACAGGTTGGAGTTTTATTCGTTATTGTTAATTGAAAGTTATTCATAGCAGATTATTTAAAATACTGTTTTTTTGTATGGTGTTTACAGGTATAGTGGTTGATATGGCCCAGGCTTTGAAGTTTGCCATTGACATTGCCAGAGGAATGGCATTCCTTCACTCATTAGAACCACCCATACCTCGATTGAATCTGAGTAGCAAACACATAATGGTATGTCCTAAAACGGGCTACTTAGTTCTAATTGGAGAAGAAACTGATATTTTTTTTTACTTTTAAAATTGACTAAATGTTAGATTGAAGATGATCTTACTGCGAGAATAAATATGGCAGATTCAAAATTTTCGTTTCAAGAGCGTGGAAAAGTTTATAATCCTGCTTGGTTTGCACCAGAAGGTAATTGGTTTTTTAGATTTGCTTTAGTTTGTTGAGATACAAAGCTATAATTCTTACTTTGGTTTGCAATTTTTGCAGCATTGCAGAAAAAGCAGGAAGATATTAATTTTAAAGCTGCAGATATGTGGAGTTTTGCTATTTTGTTATGGGAACTAAACACTAGAGAGGTACCATTTGCTGACCAATCGCCTATGGAAGTAGGAATGAAGGTCAGTATATGCCCAAAGACCAGGATTACCATTTATCTGTACTTTACACATTTCACATGTGTTGTGAGTATGACAGACAGTGGCGCAGGTAAGGGGGAAGGGTTACCCTTCAATGTACACTAAATAGAATGATGAAAGAGGTTTGCTACAGTTTGGTATTACAGTATTTATGGTTGAATCCCTCCCAATGACAACCACCTATGCTACTGATGGCAGATTATGCTTATCCTGCATTGAAAAATTATCTGTTTATACTGACAGATCATTTTAACCATTTGCATTCTTGCGCTTAATAATATAAATTATAAAAATCTAAGTAGCCTTAAGTGTGAAATGATTTTTGAAACCTTTTTTTTAACCTTTAAAAACTCGTAATTTTGCATTCAAATTACTAATTATCCAATAGTTTGGTACTTGATTCTTGCAAATGGAAAATCAAAAAACATATTTTCATATGCTATTCTGCTTATGTTTTTTTTTTCCTGATATCCATGATTTTCAAAATCCCAGGTTTTATGCGGGTATTCAAATAATAATTGATTGAAAACACACTTTTTCCAGTCAATTTGTTGAAACTCTAAAGTTTCAAGTTATCTACTTCCTCTTCTTTAGATTGCAGTAGAAGGTCTGCGTGTTGCTGTCCCTCCAGGAATATCTCATCATATGTCTAAGTTGATTCGTATCTGCATGAACGAAGATCCAGGCAAACGACCAACATTTGACATGATACTTCCTATTCTCGATAAAATGAAGCAATAATTACATAAGTACATGTGGCGATTTTGCCCAGCCTTTTACCTCCGTTTGCCAATTTTAAACCGGCTTGGATATACCACCTCTGGATGGTGCTCATTTTTTCCAGCAGGTATGTTTATTCGCATCATGCCTATACATCTCGGCATCTTTTTATATATTGTTTTCTACATAATTATATTCACTTCTAAATGCCTTTTAAGACTATTTAATATAGATTACAATCATTACACACATGTATCTAAATTCAGTTAGGATGGTTCATCGGTCTTTTTGTCTTGGTTCATATCGCCTTAACTGCAGTATTTTTGTCACTTCTGTGGGTTCAAGTCTAGAGTCTAAAATTATGGCCTTAGATAATGTCATTTATTTGTTGATTTTGAAGATTTGCAAAAATTGTTTCATTGTAGATGATATAAAAGTGGAATATGTGAGATTGTGAAAATATTACGTTTATAGATGTAGTGTAATATAAAACCAGGTCACTTGCTGCATTCCACACTCGCTGTGAACCTCAAATGATGACATTATCAACATTTCGAATAACTCTATAATGAACTTGTATGAAAATGCAGGCCATGTTCTAGCTTATATGCTACGTATTATCACTTTAAGCATGATAAAACAGAAAAATTATCAGATTTACTAATGCATCGACATTTACAAGTAGAGCTAATGGTTATATCATGAATTAAAATTTAATGGAAAGACAGTAGAAAGTAAAGGTGTGTTTTCTATTAACTCTAGTGTACGGTAGTGGTTGTCTTCCATTAGGCATACCGTAAATACAGAATTAAGCACCCCGGCGATTATTAAAGGCAGGCGGCTATTGCGGGTCCGGCGCTTAATTCCGTATTTACGGTATCTATCTAATTTTAAAATCATTGTTTTATTCAGTATGCACAAGATCCCTCTATAAATAGGGCGCCTCTCAACCCAGCCTTAGTCTAACCAAAAGTGCCACATACAGAGAAATCAGATATATTATTGGAATGACTAACAGTGAAATTCAATTTGTTGAATTTATTGTATGACACCAAGGTACAATTTTGGCGATATTGAGGTCAAATGGATAATTTTTGCAGGAATTACCCAAGCATCTGTTAGAAAAACCCAACAGGATAGGTGACCTGGGTTTACATAACCCCCAAATGCAAGGCATGAAAGGTTACTGCCAATTTACAAGTGTATGTACTGGTGCATATGTGGATTTAAGGTACAGCTGACTTGCGATTTTACTTCCTCCGATTTACTAAAAACAACGAGTTTTTTTTACGAATTATTGTGTTTTTCCCCGAAAAATAACTCATTTTAATTTTCACTCAAAGAAAAGAACTAAAATTACACATTCCCTTATTTTATGCTCACTTTCCTCATATTATTGGGCATTCTGTTCACTTTTTACCTTGTAGGAATGGAACTTCCAAGTTAACAAAGGGATGGGGAAAGGGAAAAAATGATTTTGATTTCCTGACGACGCCAATAAGTTAAAAGAAAATATTTTTTAAAATCTCAAACATATAAAAAGGTATGCGTAGATTGTATTTTTCGTTTTTTTTAATGCCTATTCCCATTTAGGAACTTTATATTTCATAAACTTGTTTTGGGTCCCTACAACTTCATAAAAACGCAAGTCGATTGTAGCATTGATCAACTTCAAAACTAATGAGTAAGGTAATACACAAATTATGTTTGTGTTAGTTAAATGATAAACATCAACTCATTATTTTTGTTTTAATTGTTTAATGTATTTTTTTTAACTTTTTTTCATGTTATGCAATTTAGATTGTTTTTATTTTACCTTAAATGAAAAACTGTGTTAAAGAATGATGTTCACAGTACACTAAAAGAGTATACACTGTACAGTCTTTGTACTCTTTGGTTACCACAGCACAATTTCACAGCAATCCATTTGTGCTACTATACACATAAATCGTATACATGTAAAGCACTACATATCCATCTAATTTGATATAGAGCTTGTATGACTGCCTCATTTAATATTTTATTTTTGCCAAATTTAACTTTAGGTTTATAGACATTACAAAATTTGTTTTGACTCCTGAGTCAGTTTTATTACTACTTGCTTAGAAATGTTTATCGAATGTCAACCAGTGAAAATTACAAAAGTTACTGGTGACAGTGGAACAGTTAACTGAAACGTGGTTCCTTCTGATATTTGATAAATATGAAAGTCAATTTTAGATTTTATTTTTATGACTATATTTTTATTAAATTGTGTAAAGTAGTTGGTAAATGTGCAAGTACACTTTAATTTTATTTTTGATGACCATATTTTTATTAAATTGTGTATGTATAATTATTGTTTGATTGTAAATTCCTCAGCCTTAAATTGCCAGTTTTAATCATTGAAGGGCTGCGTTCAGAAAATATTTAAAATTTTAAAAGTTGTGGAAAATTGTGACATTACGTTATTAACAAAATAATTAGAGATGTATGCATCGATATTAGTTCTATTATTCAATTTGGCCTTTTCCATGTACATATATGTCCTGCAAAATGTGTAATTATAAATAACTGCTAGAATTTTGCTGTAGCATTATCATAGCTTTAAAATTTGCATGCAGTGAGATTTCAAATCAAAACAGCCCTTTTAACTTGAGTTTGCTTTAACTATGCAAAATTGAAAACCACAATGAAGAGGCACTACTATCACGTCAAAATATTATCCATTAACTTAGGCTGCCAAGTTATTTTAAGAACTGAAGTTTGTATTTTTAAAATAGTGTACATTTGTGTCATATGTTAAAATAACATGTCAGCTCTAATTATGGAATATTGCATATAAATATGTATTGAAAAATCTGACATTTCTTCAATCAAACTTTAACAATCTTTTTTTTTTGGGGGGGGGGGGGGGAGTGAGGAGCAATAACAATTTTACAATGAATGGGATCACCACACAATGTTAATACTTGCAATGTTTGTTACTTAATTTACTGCAATGTATAAAATGAACTAATTTTGATGAAGCTATATGATAGTTCTGTTTTCTAAACTACTGTATTTTAATTAATCATATGGGTATTCTCACAGGCATAACTGTGGTGGAAAATATTCTTTAATCGTCCATTATTACCCTATATAGATGGGGACTGGAAATGAGTTCGTAGGCCTACTATTAGAAACTCGTATGATGTTCCCACTGTATTCCAGAACATTCTAATGATGGGTGATCTCTACCCATATACAGTACGATAAATTTGCTTTGAATGAATGGATCAACAACCGATAACACCATACTCACGTAGATGCCGTTGCGCAACACGCATCTCATTTTCCCCAAATATCCGTGGTAGCAACACTGCACATTTACGGTGACTTTCCCCAAATCTGCCTGCAATGCATCTGATTAAGAAATTAATTATGTTAGAATGTCAAATGCGGGGCAGTGATCAGGCTGCAAGGCATTGAATGATGAAAAGTTGGGAAACAATAAGCTCCATGAAGTTGCATCAATTTTCAAACAGAATCACAGAAAAGCGATATTGTTTGCAGCTACCTATAAAACCCACTTTAAAATTGGAAGAAATAGAAATTTGCGGCACCTGAGCTGTTTCAAATGCTGCAACACTTTAATTGCTTGCTAACACTTTTAATAGGCATAGTAACATAGTTTGGCAGCTTGAAACTGTGGCGAATTTAAATTAAAGCTGCGAGCATGAGCATCATATTCTTTTTGCAAACTTTGACAAAAATACAATACATGTAATGTTATTTTGCGTTGGTTCGTGCATTTAAATAAATAAGTAAAAGTATAAATCGTGATGAACATGGAAAATACATTGCACCACTGATGCATATTTAGAACAAAAAATCATCATAGCTGAAATCTGCTTAGAGCAACTTTTTTGCGCAACTTATTTTAAACCGTATTTAATTCCTCCGTATTGAGCCAGATTTCAATGTTTCAAACGAAGTATTTGAACATATACTGTACGCACATACTATGTGAGGAAAAATAACTTATGGTCAAAATAAAATGTGTAGACGCTTGATTATTAGTGCATACTTTAGCTTATAATCATAAAACGACATTTACAATTAGGTTTGGCGTCATTCATTAAAATTCAGATGAAGGCGTCGTCAACAAAATTGAAATTAATGACGTCATGATTTTTTTTTTACTCGAAAATGTTTGGAACTTTCAAATTCGAAATATTCAATATTTTCCGAGTACAACTTTTTGTAAAGTTCGACATTTTCGATTAAAAAAAAATCACGACGTCATTAATTTCAATTTTGATGACGATGCCTTCATCAGAATTTTAATGAATGATGCCAAACCTAATTGAAATGTAGTTTTATGATTATTAGGGCGTAAAATAATGCCAATCTCTCTAGGCCCTTATCAAAATGAGTCATTCATTCAAGCAATCTTAAGAGGGTATTTTTGGCTTTTTTGGCCAGAACATGCTGCGATTTAGTTTTGAGCCACTGGAAATGTCAGAATGACGACCTGGTCACAATTGTCGACCGAATTACCCCCCCCCCCCCCCCCCCCCCTTTCCCACAAATTCGAATGTCGATGCACTATTAGCACAGTTAATAGCTATTAGAAATGTTCTATTGGGACATTATAAAACTCCACACAGCCTTAAAATAATGCTAATTTTCGAGATAGCCGCCAAAACGGCACAAATAGACAGGGCCTGCCACCTTGTGGACATATTTTGCAAGTAGGTATAAACTTAATTGCTAAACTAAAACTAACGGGTGATATGTGATGTTTTAATCAAAGGACTTGTTGTAATCGGGGAAAAGTCCCCCGACAAGGGAAAATTGGAATTTTTAAAATATATTCGCCCATAGCCCTGTGAAACTGTTTCAAAGTTGCTCCATAGCGTACATGTAATTTGACATGCCCCGCTTATGGTTACTAGCCCAGGTCAAACCCATTTAAGTAGACATTTTTTTAATTTCTTCTTGAAAAGATGAATGTTTCCAGGGTTGAGCCATTTCATAGGGGATATTGTCCAGACATTTCGAAATCTCATCAAATGTTAGGCTTTCTGAAAAAAAAATGACATTGGTTTGCAAATAGATAATTGTTAAAAAAATCACTTTTGGTAAGCTTAAAATGTTATTATCCTATAGGATTGAATATCATATGTAACAAAATAGATTACAAACCACGTGTAATTTCCAAAACGCAAAGCAGAACAATTTACCATTGAACTTAGTTATCTTTTTCCATCTCTCATTTACTAAATTATTCTTCACTATCCTGACCTGCTGTGCTTGTGAGGGTTTTGATAAAATTCTCACCAACCAATTAACTATATGATTTATTATATTAATAAATGCTATATCTCCAAATTTATAAATTTGTAGGGCTTTTGAGTTAACGATGATGCTAAAATCAAAATCAACTGCATACAATTTTGTAGTTACAGATATCATATATACACATTAACTTACCTTGTGATTGTGCATCGGAACTGCAGTAATTATTCCAAGATGTCTTTAATATTTCTAATATTTCATTTTCTTTTGCAACCATGTCATCCAACTCTTTTACCTTTATTTCTTCAAGTTTCTGTGAGGTTTCTGTAATAAAAATCATTTTATACTGGCAATTGTACATAGTATATACTTTTCTTCATAAAAATAAATAACACTTGCCTATCTGTTCGACTTTAGTGTTAAAGACAATTTTTATTTTACGACCAAGAAATTTATTTTCCTGAAAATACTTCAACGCCTTCAATGCATCTTGGGGGTGCAGAAACTTGATCAATCTGCAATAAATTTTAAGATTCTGAAATGTAAGATAAAGGGTATAATATTTTTATGACTTTCAACTTACCCCCGTTCATTTCCATTCCTATATCGAATGTAAGAAATCTCTCCAAAACATCCAAATTCCTTTTGAAGAAATTCCTATAAAATTACTATATCATTTTAAACTTTATTTTAAAATTCATACTTTATTAATAATTCAGATTTTGATAAAAGAATCCTAACTAGCTAACCTAATACACATATCAAGCCAAATTACCAGGATGTGAGTCAGCAATTTCGTAATGTCAATAAACATGGGTACATGTACATCATGACTACCAATTTATGCATTCATGCAATCCTTGCATTTGGTAAATACTGGTTCAGATCCTAGGTTAATCATCCAATTACGATTTTTGTTGTTTTCCACAATTGAAACCAACTTTACTAGACTAATTTTACATCGCTCTACAACTTTCTAATTGACACTAGAATTTTATCTGCAGCGGTTTCTGAGATATTTGCAAAGAAACTGGAAACGGCAAATAAATGACCTTGAATGTCAGTTCAAGGCCTAAAATATGGTTTCCAGATAGCCCTTGATCGACTTTAGGACTTTACCTGAAGGAATTACCATCCTATATTTTACCGTTTTAAAGATACTTGTTTTTCCTTGGTTCGGGACGACCCGGCCTGTATAGTATTCGATAAATTTCGATCCTTTTTTAAAAAAACTAAACAGACTGGATAGCTGATAACAGCTGATAACTGCGCAATATTATGCATTACTTGACACATGGTATAGTCGCTCTCATACAGTATGTGACGCATGCACCATGAGTACATTGGCTAAAATCGTCGGAATTCAGAGTAAACAATTGTTTGAAATGATTGGGTGCAGCGTATTTGACAAGGTATTTGATGTGTAGATGAATTTGGGGGTGCAATATGGTAAGTATTATATGATTATATGGTGCCGCCTTTTTTAATTTTTGGTCATTTCCCTCACTATAGTACGTACCATACATGTACTAGCTAGTAACTGTCAAAAGATTTCAAAAGATCAAAATTGAACAAAAAACATTTTGCCGCGCCCGGTGTCACGACATTAATAGCGGATTTGATTGGGCCAAAAAGTGTACACCAGGTGTAGCTACAAGGTGAGGCATAAGTCTGTTAAATCTGCACTATTGCAGGCAGCAGGCGCAAGAAGACTTTACAAACTTATGCCTCACCTTGTAGCTACACCCGGTGTACACTTTTTGGGTGAGTCGAATTCGCCATTAGTTATATTTAAATTGCATTGTGGGTGCAATGATGGTCATTAATTATTCGATTGATCAATCGAGACTATAAGCCTTCGTATATTATCCATGTTTAACGACTCATTTAGTAAGTCGTTAGTCATGGCTCTTTATAATTGATGATTGATGAATAGTTTACTAGACTATAATTACAGTATATTAGTCATATAGTCATTAGTCGCATATGCAACATATAGCCTATACTGTAACTATGCATTGAACCAGGAAACGAGCTCAGCAACTTTGAACAATTTTGTTCTATTTTTTTTGTAAAGTTTTCCAATATTTGACAATGCTGTAAATTTTCCATGAACTTCCAACTTCACAATTTTCCAAATTTTGCAACATGATCGAAGATTTCACAAAATACAGTGTGCGAAAAATGACTGAAAAATAGAACTGCGAAATTTTTTTTGGAATTTTCCCTGTTGATTTAGGACGCGTGACTTTACGACTGGCAAAAATGCCATTCGTAAAACGTTTATCTCGAGTACCCTTTTGCGACACAGTTTTTTTTAATCTTACTTTTGGGTTTGTGTAGATGATTTTAACTGAAATTATATTTTCAAAGAAATTGCTTCAAAATGTATTTTATTGTCACTTAATCAGATTGTCATAAAATAATTGCCTGATTATGTTAATGATTTCGTACCGAGAAAGTTAGCTGAGTGTTTATAGTGTCTCGACAGCCTCGCATTTGGGAGACCTGGGTTTGCATCCTAACTTGGTCGGCTGTCCTTACTTTGGTTTTTGTGGTTTCCCAAAGTTGGTTTTAGGCTATTGCCGGGACAGTTCCTCTATAATTTGGCCACGACCATACGTTTAAATTCCTAAGCATGTAAAACATTTTCAATCCATTCTGTGTTTCTGGTGATCACCAGGTTATTGCCAAGTTGGTTTTTTTTGCCAAAAACTTTCTTTTTTTTCTTTCATTTTTCATTGCATGGTAACGTTGATAATAATTTTAAAACGTTTAACGAATTAATTAATTAATGCATGCATCAAAAATCGATCGCAGATTCGACAAATATGCTTATAAAGTTTAATTTTGTTTAGTTTTTCCAGCAGTACAATCGTGAATCAAACATAATTGCAATCAAATAGAATTTTTCAAACAACATGTCCTAATTTTTATTTTTGAAGATAAATTCTGGTGTAGGATTATGTTGATTTGGGATCTTAGTATTATGAAAAATGGAGACAACGAGTAAGTTTAAAGTTTTTTAAAATAATATTTTATTTTGATTTTTACAATTTTAAAATGCGCACTTGATACTCTCGTTCCATATGCAAAATGTAAAAGACAACACTGAAATGTAAAGATTGTTGTAACATTTTTTTTTTGCTGCCAGTGATGGGCATGTCTTCATGAGTACTTCCCAATTTAGGCTTACATGTACATGTAAAGACAAGTCTTCCTCAAACTAGTTTATACAATCTTGTATTTCTTTATTATATTATCGTAAACAAGTTTACATTAGGTTAAAGTTTTAACTTAGTGCGTACAGATTACAGATTAATGGCTATTTCTTCCCAAATGTTTTATTGGGGAATTTAAAAAATTCGGGTAAGGTTATCTCTGTTTTTAACCTACAGTAAAACCTAGAAAAGTGACCACCTTTCATTGGTTACCACCTGTTTATGTTGACCTCTTTTTATTGTGTTGTTTTTTCTAATGTACATTTCCTTCATAAAATTTTTCTGTGTAGTGACCGGTGACCACCTGTCTATTGTGTACAGTGACCAGTGTGCGTTACCTTTTTTTGCAATTTTTACATCGCAAATGTACCTTAAAAAGTGACCAGATAAAGGAAGAGTCACGTTACATCTCAGCTATACCTGGCTCGGTTGCTCGTGCAAAAAAATGCAAAATGAAACATACCCTCTTTAAAAATGTTATGAGAAGGGTTGAAGATTAGATTTTAGAAGTGTGGCCAGGCCTGGTGCCCCCACCATGCAAATATTGTAAAAGGAGATGGGAGGGATGGTCATGGCCGATTTAATATAGGAACTATCCTAAAATTCTCCTAAACAGATTGCGGGAGACCATGAAAAACCACATTCGAGGATAGCCGACACGGAAATCGAATCCAGGTCTACCGAAAGCGAGGTGAGAATGCTAACCACTCAGATACCTGGCTCGGTAATTCTTTAATCCTTCTCATAACATTTTTAAAGACGGTATGTTTGCATTTGTTTGCACGAGCATTTCATTTTAGTAGTTTTTGACACAAAATCTTACATTTCAGCTTTGAATGAGGGTGGCATGAGAAGGATTGAAGAATTATTGAGGCAGGCAGCTGTGTGGTTAGCATTCTCGCCTCGCATTCGGTAGACCCGGGTTCGAGTCCCGTGTCGGCTATCCTCAATGGCGGTTTTTAATGGTTTTCCATACTCCGTTTAGGCGAAAGCTGGGATAGTTCCTATACATTTAATCGGCCTTGACTGTCTTCCTAATTTAACAAAACCCATTTGTTGCAAATAAATCAAACTCCAATGAGGTATGGTTTAACAGAATCAACTGCTAACAGAGGTATCTAATCCAAATTTATCATATTTTTTCGTTGATTTTCGAATAATTTTGATCTCTATAATTTCGCTAATTGACTCGTTTCCTATTTTCTTTTAAATTGTTTTTCCATTGTTTTGAATTTCAACCTACAGTTGTAGATTATCTGAACATTTCGATTATATGAAACACCTCTGGTACCAATTAGGTTATAAAGTCGAGGTTTTACTGTACATGCTGCATGCATATCGTAATTAGTCCCTCATTGGATTGTTGTTTATAAGTCCTAAAGGAAATGTCCGCAATGGGTTTAAGTAACATTTTCATATCTTGACTATACTACGTCATTTAAGGAAATTTAATTATTTCGAATAATTCGGGAGAAATAAATTGTTTTCTTGATGCGCTCAATTTGGGGTAATCATGCCAGCCCAATTACCATATTAGAAAATTTTTAAGCATTTTTTTCTGAATTTTTCTTGGTTTACATTTTTCCGAGTTTTTACTCGTAAAACGTGGAAAATTGTGTAAATTTGTACATGGAAATATGGTGGCTCATAAGGACAAACACAAACCAAATGAAAACACTCACCAATTGCTTAAAACACTTCCCAATTTTTTGAAATGGAAATATGTGCTGCCATCTATTAGATATATGATAAAATTAAGTTGCTTTTGATTCTCGCACTTTTAGCACATAATAGAAATGTGCTAATGTTTTTCAAATGATATAGGGTTCCATAGACCTATAGGACAAGTCAGGGAACTTGGAAAACTCAGGGATTTCGAAAAAGTCAGGGAAAGTCAGCGTATTCATGTAATTGTCACAATTCTAAACAATTAATTAATACTTCTATGTGCACATGTTAGCTCAGGGCCCATTTACACATTTTTAAAAATTTTCCTAGTTCAATTACATTTAATTAATTTTTCACGTTTAGCGATCGAACACAAATTGGAAAAATTTTCAAACTTTTCCAGCATCAATTTTCAAAAATTTCAATTGATTTGAATTCATGCAGACTTTTAACATTTTCAACATTATCTGATGAGAAATTTGCAATATCAGGATATCATTGCCCAATCCCAGACTTGGGAAACCTGAAAAAGTCAGAAAACTTCAAACATTTCTCGAAGTCAGGGGAAAATTACTTCTTTGATGAAGTCAGGGAAATTCGATGTA
>JAQGBX010005353.1:0-13808 GCA_034698745.1 Megaphyllum sjaelandicum
TAGGTAGCACGCTGGGTGGCGCTAGTGTTTTTCGGGTGCCGAGCGGCTGGAAACTGGCCCACTCTGTTCCCACCCATTGACACCAAGCAGTATTAAAGGGGGCAGTCATTTGCCGCATTTAATGATACATGTATGAAAGCTTAACTTCTTAATTACATGATTCTTGATCAAATCGTGCATGGTCCAAAAACGATTTTTCATTTAAATTTCAACAACATGTTGACTTCGACGTTTGTTTCTGTAGCCGCAAAGCGCTGCAACCTGATGAATCAAACGCATTAATATAGCCGTCCTTACGAAAAGCTGCTCCTTTTGTTCTACAATGGATTCATCCAACCTGTTGTCGTTTCTATAGTAAGAGCGATTTTTTGTGGGCTATTTTTTTAGTTGCAACTTCAATGCACAGCAGCCAACGAAATCAATATTCGACTGCGGCGCATAGAACGTCGCTTATACATATAGAAGCAGGAATATAGCCTATATATCCAATTATTGAGACAAGTAGGCCTACCATCAACTTTTCCCCCGCGCTCTAACAAAGCTCATTAAAAATCCAGTGGAAATTCTAGAAGAGACCGAAAACACGAATTGCACGTTACCAAGGACATGCGCGGCTATACTGAACTGGTGTCACGTTTACTTCCGATGTAAAATGCATTCTAATTTCTCGAAAGGAGAGAATATGCATGTAATTAAAAATAAACGAAGAAAAATGGCGGGCGTAGAGTTTCAATTAAGGAAGGTTGGTAGTAAATTGCAAACTGGAACTGGTATGCGAACACGTGTTTCTTAAAATAAATATATTCACCTTGTCCAGAAATTTCATTATACCGATAACTCTGCTACCACATTTAAAGAAGTTCGGGGCATAATAATTATCCAAGAATCCTGGATAAAATATAGATAGCTGCTCCAGGATGCTCCAGTTTAATGAATCCGTTTGTTTACGTATGTAAACAAACCAGTTTCAAGCATCGCGGTTTCAAACTGTGAGCAGATGCTTAAAAAAATTTCGGAGATGTTGTAAAGAACTTAAAATCCAGAGATCTCGTAGAGGGTTAAAAATTCAAAGATCTCGTACAGAACTTAAAATTCAGAGATCTCGTAAAGAACTTAAAATCCAGAGATCGCGTACAGAACTTAAAATCCAGAGATCTCGTACAGAACTTAAAATCCAGAGATCTCGTACAGAACTTAAAATTCAGAGATCTCGTGCAGAACTTAAAATTCAAAGATCTCGTACAGAACTTAAATTCAAAGATCTAGTACAGAGCTTAAAATTTAAAGATCCCGTTCGGAACATAAAATGCAGAGATCTCGCAAAGAACTTAAATCCAGAGATCTCCTAAAAAACTTAAAATTCAGATATTTTGTATTTTAAGAATTTAAAATATGGAGATTTTTTATGTAAAGACTTGGAAATTCACAGATTTTCTAATTCCTATACTTATTCTTGGCATGGACATCAGACGCTACGATTACCCGTAGTATATTCTTTTCAAACTTTATGGGTCACGACTCTTCAGAGGATAACGTCAAATATCTTGGATCGCAGAATATTTTCAGCCCTAATAGGACGTTTGAAGTCCTATTCTACTTGAATGAACATTAAGCCTTTTTCAAGAATTTCTAAAGAAACGTATATCTACCAGTTCTTGTGATTACCCGTGGACTTACTGATGAAAGAATTGCAAGGAAAACAACGTCAATGTTGCGTTCAGGAACTTCAGGGACAACCAGAATGTATTTTTCCGCGTCATTCAAAGCATAAAAACGTAACCACACATC
Source organism: Megaphyllum sjaelandicum (assembly GCA_034698745.1). Lineage (NCBI taxonomy): Eukaryota > Metazoa > Arthropoda > Diplopoda > Julida > Julidae > Megaphyllum > Megaphyllum sjaelandicum. Next base: position 1,789 of record JAQGBX010005353.1, read on the forward strand.
TTTAAATAAGCGCCCATAATAATACTTGCATGAAACCCACGGGTACCAGCCATCTAGACTCTTCAGAGCAGCAAAATTGGTAGAAAAACAAAAGCCTGTGCACTGCTTTTAAATCGAAAGACCAACTACTGGGAGTGAAACCGAGTTTTCCCCCTCCTTAGCAATAATAACGAATTCAACAGTTGATTTTGCACCGCTGAATTTGCCGTCGTGGATATTTTCATGCTTGATTTGAATTTACTTTTGCTTTCGAAATGCTTTCATTTCTTTTGAAATTACATAAAAAAGCACCCCCCGCGCGAAATAAAATTTCTAAAAAAACCAAAACCAGCGAATAGAAAAATAAGCAGAAGAGGGAGTTGGAGAAAACCGAACAACTGAATGGCGGGAGGAGGATGAAAAAAAAGTCATTCAAAGTGAAAATGTTTTGACTACCTTTGTGTAAAATTTAGTCTCTACCTTTATGTTTGAATATTGTAATAGCGCGCGAGTATAACGAAATCTTCAACACGATAGTGCAAATGACAGAAAATCAATGTTACTTTTCATAGGTACGAGAAAAGGAAGAGATGTTGGCTCGGAAGACTAGCGTACACCTAATGCAACAGTAGCACCAATAACAAAATTGGATGTTCCTAGTTTAGAAATATATAGGCTCAAATGTAATATATATATATAGAAAAGCACTCAGTCGTCGTGGAAGGCAACTATTTATGACATCCATTTACAGATCTGGAGGAATCGTATTTAAATGAAATTGATTTTCCTACGGCTTCTTCTAATCTCATCACAGGAAGAGGTAAACTGCATTTTTAGAGGAAAGTTTGAATTTAATTTAAAATAGGCCTCTCTGCAAAAATTGGCGCCTGCTTTACTGGCGTCAATAGCTGCGCATGAGAGTATTTCGTTATCATTTAAATCATGAAAACGTTGCAACATTTCTTCTTAAAACCGTAATTTTAATTATGAAATGTTTGAAAAAGTTACTGATGACATGATACTTTTTTTCAATACTCATATGAAAAAATTATAATAGCAATAATACAACGCGGTGGTCACATGACAATAATAAATACCAGATTTCCACTTGTGGCGAACAAACATATAATGAAGCATAATGAATTTTTCCGACATTAATTTTATATGCTTCTGAAAATGGTCATTAAACTGCTTGATATTCGTCCAAGTTTCATTTCTAGTACAAGTATATACATGTTCATGTATATTTCCTTTTCTAAGAACTAGGGGATTCGGAGCAGTGGCTGAAATAATGTTTACTTAATGATAACAAAAGCATATCAGTTTTTTACTGATCCGTTTGTGTTGCCACGCCATCTGGTTTCGATACTAATAACTTTCAAAGATCAATATTTTGATTGAACAATTCCATTAAAATGTGAGTTGATTAGAAAGCTATTATGGTATTACTTATTGGTAATTGGTGTGTCCGCTCGTAAGCAGAAAAATAGAGCAACAAATCAGGTTTTTTTCACTTTTAGTACGAAGGATATATAAGATGAAATTTTCCGTTTTTTTTATCTCAAAATCTGCAACTGCCATTGTGGTCTCCCTGGATTTCAATGACGATGATAAATGGGTTTTATATAAAACCGCCAGTTTCGCGACATGGCACGTACACTTAAAAATGGAAATGGACAAATAGACGTAAATGTCAAAGTGGAATCCACAAACCTAATGTATATTGATTGGATTTTTGTCAGTTAATACAAATAAGAAATCGACATTAATCAAATTATTATTTATTATTATTAGGTTCAAAAGTTGTTTGAATTTAATGTGTCACAAGATGGCGCCGTCTGTTTAAACTATTACATACAGTACAGGACGTTTACCATTTCCTGTCAACTAAAAAGGATTCCGTAAAAATGTATTCTTTTAATTTGTAAAGTACATTAAGTTGATAAGGAATATACTTGAGAAAAGTCAATATTTATAATGTTTCAAATAAAACATATCTACATTAAAGATTCAAAGATAGTTTCATGAATTCTTTATAATTATACCCCCGGTTAAAGCCCATGCTTTCATTTGAACCGGAAAAATTGTTTTTCAAATATAATTAATTTTGAGTTAACTAATAAAAAATGTGCAGTGTACAAAAAGTCGCGCTTCGCGTGTCTCGCTAATTGAAACAATTTGGAACTCTTGTAATTGCATCAAGCTATGATAATTCTGAGAAATTTACGAATGTAAATGCATACATCAACGTTCATGTTTTCTCTTTGAGCAACTAGGAAACTACACAGGCAGAGACCTTGCCGCTCAATGCAAATCGATAAAAATTTGGATTTAATCGAATACGTTTACAGTGAGAAGATGTGCGAGGCAGATCTTTTTATACAGATTTTCCACTTTTAACGTTTTTTTGCCCGGAGGCAAGCCTATTATAAAAAATAAAAAAGCCTTCGTTGCATTTCTTAAGAAATCAATACTAATCAGGGAGGTGAGTGTATAATTTTAGCTTGATTTTCTAGTTAGTTTACTTTCACTCTTCGGTAATCCTACTTTGAATAAATAATCGACCTAGTTCCAGCTACTGTAGCTTCCTATCTGCCAAAAAATCTGACTGCATGAGAAGTTGCAGATTTTCAATTTTGCCATTTACTTAATTTGATTAACTTTCATGCATGCAAATTTGACTTGGCTTTTGTACAGTATATTCGAGTGAGCAAACTTTAGCATTCGTTAGAAAAAAAATGCTTCTCCCCTTCCTCATTCACTTTTCTCCAGCGCAAAAAAATGGAAAAAAAATCTTGTTCAAGTTTAATTAATCGCTTGCATGGCTAATAATATAACCGAGATGAGCATAATTCCTTATTCTATAGACGTGATGGTATCATCTGTACTCTATCTAAATATTAAATAGTTCATTTTATTTTAAGGAAAAATGAAGCACGGCAGAATTTGCTTTTTAATTAGCCATCTGGGTTTTGAAAAAAGCATTTCTTGCGCTTTTCATTTTTTTCGGTTCACTTAATAAAAAAACCACACTGCCGATAGGAAATCCAACGTTTTTATATAAATATTCAAATCGCGTTACCGTGCATATGAAAAGAGAATGTTAAACAATCTTTTTCTAAACTTTCACATTTATCTCAGCATCGCGAAAATCAATACTAGCTCTCGACCTTTTCCAGCTAGGCGCATATTACAAAAATGGAGATGATTTGGAATCCGCGGAATATATTTGCATTATTCAGATGCAAGTCCACGTCACCGAATGTTCGCGGAAATTTTACGTCGCCTATAATTAATTAAAACTGCTCGGATTTAAATACGTGCGAATTGTAATGTAAAATAATTCGCATTAAGCTTTAATTAAGTTTTGCATAATTTATCAATGCAATACTAAAGTATACAAATGCACATCGAGCATAAACTTAAGCCACTCATTTTCATCATGTGGCCCTAAAGCAAATGTCTCTAGATAATCCTCACTATAAGAATTATTCTTGGTCAAATGGAATTTAAGCTGCAGGCTAGAAGAGCCTGGTTACAGACATGTCTGAAATTGGAAATCTTGAAAATCCGAAAATAATAACCAATGAAAACAAAACCCGATAACTTGCCTTTCCAATTAGTATAATTACGTAAGGAGAGGTTAGTGTATGCCAGTGCAAGACGTGCCATCTGACAACATCAAGTTGCGTCATCTGATATCAACACGACAATCGTCACATATTCTAATAAAAACATGGCCAATAATCCTTGCATAATTTATGTAATACAGCAAACACTACTGTATATGTGCGATTACATACCTACCTGTACATCCAAATTACAACTACTGGATACGTTAAAATAGCGTTAATTGTAATAAAACATCTTCAGTATGATTACAATTTTAAGTTTAAATTCGAAAAAAGTAATTTCAGAATTGTGTTTTCATGCGTTCTTCGTATTGAAAATACAATAAAATATGATTTACATTCATTGAAAAAGATTGAAATTACTAACCATCTTCTAAGAAACTTTCAAGTCTAAAAGTGTAGTACAGAAGTGTGGCTATTAAGACTTCTATCGTTCGCAGCTCTACCTAGCTTCCATCGGTTCTGGGCGCAAGGTAATTTTGAATGTAATTGAGGTAACACCTGTAGCCTGCATCAGCAACAGTTTTTCGAAATTGGCAATTTCGAGCCAGTCGAAGGATATATCCATGCAAGTTCTGATCCTCGCTCATTAATCTTCACTTCGCCAAAAGAATAAATCACCCGAAGCAGGCACCATAGGAAATAGAAAGATAAGGGGAAAGCAATGTTTCGTAAAGGGGGCTATCATGATTGATCTGCAGATAGAAATTATTAGAAAATAGTGAACCTCCAGAGGAAGAACCGAGAGGCGGCTAAGGTAAAGTTGTCTAGAGAGCAAAAACAATAAGTCATTCCTTTCTACTTTTAAAAGACTCGGGCTTACGTTCACTGAATTTATATGTTGTAAAGCATTGGACGTTCTTCGATTCCATCAGGAAAGAATTACCGGTATTCAATCGAACAACGTGCACCAACATTAAGCTGACTTTCGATGCCTCGAGGGAATATAAATGCCTTAGCTCACTGGAATGTACCGAAATTATTAGAAACCCATTATGTTCGATATTGTACCAGTGTAGTCCAAAAGTTGATCTTTCTCAGTTTTTGAGCTATGTCAAGAGAATTTGCTCTGTTTTGGCTTTTTACTTTCATTAGTGATCATTTACATTCATTGGTGATTGGAATTGGAGATAGATATGAGCTCGTAGAAGAATAATTTGTCAACTTACAAATGTTTATTATACAGCTAGCTCATACATTATTCCATTTTCATGATAAGAATATAGTGTATACTTGCCAAAATGTCTGGGTTTTCTCAGTTATCCAAATTTCAGTTTAAACATTGCATTTCCTTAGATTTTTGTTGTGAAAAATATAAAACCTTTATGAGAAGTGGGCAATAATTTTAATGTGCATGGTCTTCTACGTGCAAATGTATTAGGTCGTTGTAGTTTCACTAAACAAATGCAAGTTGCGTGCATGTAATCAATATCTAGACACGTTCACTGCACCCACTTACGGTCATGCGTGTACATTTACCAAGAACTTTGTAGAAACAATCCTCTTTTGCCTTACAGTGTTGGCCACACATGCCATGCCATTTAGGATGGTTTACAAACAAATTGGTGAAATGAAGCGTTACAACGACATTTCAAACGGATATTGCGCCTAATATGGAGGCACTCAATACATTTATGTGCAAGGATCATGCAATCTCCAATTCTAATATCATCTTTAGCCGCAGAATTGGGAAATTAAGCATACCGCTTAAATCATGGCCATAACAGCCGCGAGCCCAATGGTTTTGGGAATCGATGGCCATGCTGCAGAGCAATTGTTGTGTCAACATCTCCGACGTCTCCGTCGGTTATTTACCAAAAAAATGTTGCAGAAGCTCATTGGTTGCTCGATGCTCATACGTGGATTATTCTACTGTTCCGAGCCTTTGTTTATAATGCCATCAAAATATTACGAGAGGGTGGATAATTTGATGAAATGGCAAAATGAAAATGGCCATTTCATGATATAATTGTTCGTTCAGCTTGGTTTGCTGCAATTGATCCACATTCTACATTATGAACTCATTAGCATAGGCTCTCATCGAGCTGAGCATCATCAAACAAAATATGGGAGCCTGCTCTGGCAATTCACCGGTTCACACGAACGAGGATTAATATGGATGGCAAATATGCTCACCCTCCCATTCCCTTAAACAATTGCTGGAAATACAAAGGGAAAATTTTAATGAGGATCCCCCCATTCATTAATGACAGAGCGAGTCTGCAGGAAACAAACGATAAAGTTGTTAATTGCAGCTGTAACTAATGAGATATAATTGAGCTTGCCTCATTCAACAAACTTTTTCCAATCCAATAAGTTACGTACCAACTCTGTTATTCGACACCAATATTTAAATAATAAAACGAGGGTCTCACATTATTTACAACTACAAAAAATGCATAAATATTTCATCAGTTGACGGATTAAAAAATACAATTTTAGGTTCATTGAATAACTATTGGTCGTTCTTTCCACGTGCAATCCGAAATTGGAATGGATTACATAAGGATAGCCATAAACTTAGGGAAATAAAATTGAATTAATTTAGTTTAATTGTCGATGTTGGTGTCCATCGTGATTCGGGTTGTAAGTCTTATTTAACTTACTTCGTATTGACCTCCCTACCGCATGGCACTGAAGTGCTGATTGAAGTGTATTGAATTGAAAACTGGACAAATGTAAATAATGTATACGCAAGTAGTAATAGATTCTTACTACTTACAGATTCTGAAATAAAGGTGGGCTTTCCTACTTACACTGGAAATCGATAACCAATATCGAATTAAATTCATCCAAAAAATAGGATTACGATTTCAGATTTTTAGTAAAACTATCCTTAAGGAACAAATATACATGTATATTGTATCAATGTCGCCCAAATGATATTGCATCATTTGTTCATCCAATCTCCTTATGTTTTTTTCCAGATTACACCAACAATTAAACTTTCCGTTTCGGGATAACTTGTGCAATATTTAACTAGACCCGAAATATGGGCTCAAGCAAGCAAACAAAAAATATTCTTTATTTATCCACGAATGCAGCTCTCAATACCGTGTTTGCTTTTATATTAATCAAGAGTTCATCGAAATATGGCATTCTGACGTTGGCCTCCACTAAAACAGGAATGTTGTTTTTAGCCGTTCTCTGCAGGTCTTTAGATATTTATACACTAGAGAGATAAACGTACTTCCATGCCGTTTGGATTTCATTGATTAACAGCGGCAGCTCACAGCAAACAGCAACAAAAACTAATTAAAGTAGCCTATAGCACGAATGCAGTTTCAAAAAGACAGAAAATTGAACTTTGTAAAGATACAGAAAGGTCTAAGCAAAGAAACATTTCTTGCAACGTACCATTGTCAGTATCAATCAACCATTGAGATCAAACAAACAGCTAGGCAGCTGCTTCTGGCTATATGCTTAAGGAAAAAAATGTTCTTCCGTGGCCTTCTTTCATAAAGCCGGCAAAATCTGAAGTTAATCGCAAGAACTGTTGCGTACTTCGAGCGTGAAAAATTCAGAAAATCAGTGGATGCTTCCAACAAATTCTCTCGCAGTTGGTGCGAACTTGTAAAACGTACCTTTCAGTTTCAATTTAAAGGGCAAAGTTGTGAGCTTATAACAGTAAAGGGATCATGTTTGTCCCTTCGTCGTGTCATAGTAGCATAAGAACAGTAATCGATGAATGATTAAATTTAAATTAAATGTAGAGTAAATACATTTTTATAATTTCATAACCAATTATTTTTACCATTATAAGAGCATATTTTGACCGATTTACAAATATTATTAAATAGTTAAAATAATCCATACTAAATCCATTTGGAAATTCAAATTTATCAATTATGTTTGTTAGTGTTAAAAATATTATTACTAACTATTTAGTAATACAATTTAATTCTCAAGTTAAATTTACAACTCTAAGTGAGAAAATATGGTTTCAGAAAAATATATACTTTACAAGTTTTAAACTAAAAAAACTGAAATCTCAGAACAAAATTAGCATCAAAAATTCGTTACAGTGATAGTAACATGTTTTAGCACAAGTTTGAACTTGCATGTTTTTTTTCAAATTCACAACATACACTATTTCGTAAATACGCATAAAATACCATCTCACAATGTTCGGTTATTTGCACGGCAGCACGGCACCAGTTTTTCATACTTATTTTAAAAAACAACAATCAGGTTTAATGTCAACCATTTCTTTGTTTAAACAGGATCAGTTTAAACGGGATCAGCAAAATAAATAAACATCGAACTTGATTAAAATCAGAAAACCACGGTATTGACGATTTTTAAAGTAGTTAGGATAGGACTGAGTGCACAGCTTCCGCCAACTTCCATCAAACGAAAACGGGGCCATGCACCCTATTGGGGGGATGGGGGAACCTTTTGCGAGTGAAATTGCTCACGTTGCACGCAGCCACCCTATATTTATAGAAGCCACTATTCCTCAATGGACAATGGAAAAGTTAATTAGGGAATTATATTATAGTTTGCGGGAGAAATTAACGCAATTCGCGTAATTTATGCGCTGCTGTACGCAGTTAATTCAAAAGAAAACAAGCCTGACATGATTGCACACTGGCTCATTGAGATGTTGTGAAAACGGGAATGAAACTCAACAGAGAACCTGCACGAACAACGCAGCCTTTGATGAAGCTCAAGACTAACTCCAGGATGTGGCACCGCCATAACGCTACTTTCAGAAATAAGGGCCCCCCATTTCAATATATGTGCGCAGAATACGGCATAGGCCCGTAAGTACGAATAAATATAATTGCACGTATACGTATAACTTTTACGATTACTTGGAAATATTAAAAGATAGATCCGCGAATGCATGCAGATGCGCACGAATTCGCAATCAATGGGCACAAATTTGCAATTTAAGTAGCTCATTTTAGGCAAATGCATGGCGCATGGCGTAGGTAGGTCTACGCGGGGGATCGAAATGAAACGCTTATAAAATATTAAAGGGTAATGCGCATTGGCGAGGCACTCAGAGGAACTGCGACGTAGCGTCTGTCTCACAAGAACAACCCCCCAATGCCGATCGCAGCAAAATGAGAAAGTAAGTCTTGATGGAAGTATCAGGTATTTGCATATTTTTGCACGAAAGAAAAAGAAAACGGATTAGTCATGCTACTGTGCCCAGCATGAAAACATTGCGACTCCTAACTCGGAACAGAGACTGAGTAAGATATATACTGCAAGTAGCATTCATCGGATTACCAATCCACGGAGCCAGGGATCGGACTTTGAACGTTAATGCAATCTTACGTTGCCGATGGATTAGGAACAAACTTAGAAGAGCTGCCTTTGTTGCGGAATGCACTTTTTTTTTAGAAAACAACCATTGAATTACGTTTTTACGGATTATTCGATTTACTAGTTTCGTACAAACGTAAAGGAGATGAATTTAGACAAGTATCTTTTTCGTTCTCAATCGGGATTTTAAAAAGAAACTTGCGTAGGAGTGAATCAAAAGAACATTAAACACTAGGAGAACAAACAGCATACACTTTTTCGCTTAGAGCGTGTGCATGTAAGAATGTGTGCAAGTAAGCATGTAAGCGTTCACATTTCTCTAAGATCAAGTTTTCGCTAATCGCAACATGAGTTTTTTTTTTCGAAATTTAAATGCTCGGTGCACATAATATGTTCAAAACTTGCATGTACATGTACAATGCTACTTGTATGCACGCCCAGAACGTACTTATTACCATAATGCGATGTATAAAAAACTCGTATACTATGTACTGTATATTTGTATAACAGCACCATTTGCTGATTAATAAATTCGTTTACATGCACGTATGTTAATATGAATGCATCAAATATATTTCTCACAACATATCAATACGTGCTAATATTTTCTTTCACAAATGTAAAGCACGTTTTTTTACTGCATAAACAGCCTGTACATGTTTTGTTAAATTACCAACCAATGACGCAATTATGCAAATATAGTTAACGAGTTTTTAAATGCATTATGGTAATGAACAAGTTGTGTGCCCGAATATACTGTATGTCTTCACGGGGTTGTTCAAACAGATTTTAGGGCGTACCATTTCGGAAAAATGGGTGACAGAAAATGTGCCACAGAATTTTCTTCAGTTATAGTATGCAACGCCTGTTCGGATGGTGGACACATTTTATCGTCCTATTAAAGCGCCCACAGATGCTACCGTGTATAGAAAGCAGCTTGGCAATATTGAGATTAATGTCAACGTCAAAAATCCGTCAATCAAAGTCCCAATATGTAGGGGGAGAGATGCACGTTGATGGAAATATGGCAGTGGTATTAAAGAGGACGTTTATTCAATAATGGCAGGCTTTATTTAAAAAAAAATCCATTTGGGATAAAGAAAAAAAAATTATTAAAGCAATAATACAAAATATTCTTGGCTCTAAACCCAGCGCAGTTAAATAGGGCATATTTAAAGTTTATATTCCGATCGATGGTAGGATTGAACGTGCTAGAAGTAGGGTTAAGCGCAAAACTTAGGTGCACTTTCCAAAGCTACTAAAGGAGATGTTGATTAAGAAACGTCTATTGTGGCGCCTAACATATATTCAGCAAGGTCTCCAGAAAAATGTGTCTGGCTGTTAGAAAAGAACTGCGAATACTGTTAGAAAAGAACTGCGAATACAACTCTGGGGTATCCAGTAACTTCACTGATGTTTTTCTCACATCAGCGAAGAATCGAGCATTTACTGAATGCAGATTTACAACAACTGTAATCTTGAGAGATATCGAAACACAGCATTGTGGTTTAGTTTTCAAAATAATGCACTAAACCATAATTGAATGGGTTAAAATCAGAACGGTATAAGTAACCCAACAGCAAAAAGTGAGTTAAGTGCAGAATTTCAACACTGAGGGGGCACATTTTAAGTATCAGAACGATACAAGTGACATGAAGCATGTGCTGCCATTTAGCGTCACTAGATACTGTATACAGTAAGTAGCCTACTACAAAGTGATACATTTGTATTACTATTATGTATTACTATTATGTTTAAGTGTAATTATCTCAAAAGTTTGTGTAATCATCTCAAAACGTTCCACTAATGGACATCTGTAACTTAAAACATGGAAGAAAAAAAAACATTTCATGGCCATTCTGCTTTAAAGTTTATTTAAAGTTACATTGATTTTGGCTCAAGGTACTGTATATGCAGCAAGGTTTAGACTGAACAGCCGGAAGCACATACATTCGGAAAAAAAAATGAAAAGCTCAATTAGGAAAACGTCAAGAAAACCACTGCATATGCAGCATCATCAAAGCTCAATACATGTCAGTAGATACGTAAATACCTTCCAACCTGTCACATTCTAATATCAGCTCGGTGACAGTGGCCTACTCATTTTGATAAGAAAACTGTCTTAGTTACGGAGTGACAGTTTGATTAAACACAGAAATCTAGCTGGGAATCCTCTTATGCTTATTTCCTATTTTATAGGCAGCGCGTGCAAAAATAACAACGTATTCCTTCGAATCCTTATCAGTCTTTGCCCGATATTTCGAGGCATCTCACGTAGATGCCATATACATTTTAACAGCATTTTTATAGTCTTGGACTTGGAGGAAAAGCTCACCCAGCCTAGGCGTGTAAACCTCCGAGATAAACAAATTTTTATTCCAATGACCATGCCGAAATAAAAAAATATATATATACAGATATAAGAAAGCTTAGAATTTATAAACATTTTTCATAACAATAATCCTGGATGAATATAAACAATGCATTTTAGTGGCAGCTGGAAACAATGGGGCATCTTGGCAGTCGTGTCACATGTTAAACAGATTATTGCGATCGAGGTATACATGCATTATGCATAAGGGCCTACATATCATAGGCACCCCTTTCACTGACTTTTCCCCTCCTCCTATTTAGCAAATCGATGAAACCTACTTAAAAGCGAGCTTTAATGACAAACATTACAGAGCGATGCGATGGCACACGAAAAGGGGAGCTTTTTCTTAATTAAAGAGGGATTAGACTGCTTTTATTTGCATACTGTTTTGGTCAACAAGAACTCCGCCTTTCAATTCGGGAAAAACATTAATCCTCTAAAAGAGACCTCAGGACAGAAGCAGCAGGCTTTGCTAGCTACGTCATTCCAAAGAAGCTAGGGTATTAGAAAGTTGGCCATGAAACTTTTAAAATATATTATATACTGTACGTGCATAAGGATAAGGCCAAAGTGAAAATTGAAAAACTTAATATGCCTTTGAAAAGTTCCATAAAATTACGAGAAGAGTCAATGAACTAAGGGGACTCAGCACCATCTGCCATAGTCTACTGTAGTATCATTGTTAATGGGTTATTGAATGTGGGGGTGTAGCTGCTGACAAATAATTACCAACCTCGCACCCCTAAGCTATAAAACAT
>JAQGBX010005354.1:0-13806 GCA_034698745.1 Megaphyllum sjaelandicum
TTGGAAGAGAGTTCCAACGTCTAATGGCATGCAAGAAATAAGACCAATAAAATGGATCCGAATGGGCTCGGAGTTCCGTAAGTGGATTGGAATGACAGGTTCCACCACCTCGGTGGTTGCGTTTAAAGATTCCCTCTACAAGAAGACATCATGCATTACTTCCAGACAGTGTCTCGAGCACAATTCCGCCGCATTCTTAACATTCGGCGTTATTTTTCTCACGAGTTATTGTGTGCTAAGCAAATTGCATTTTTATTTATTTTTATTTACCGTAGATATACAGTTGTTTTTTTTTCCACCGAAATCCCAGCGCCACGTGTTTATGACCAATTACTAGGCTCCACTTTTTCCATACATTTCGCATAGCGTAACGTGGCCTATCCTATTTTCCTACGAAAAGTCCCAAAAAAAATGCATTTTATTTCCATTTTTTTCTTCCTCCCCCCCATCACCCCACCGTCCCATCCTGCACATGAGCACTTTCTACGGCGTTAGTCCCCACCTCCATTTCGAATTATTCTCCTCCTCCATTTTACAATGTTTCATTCCCCCGGGGGTAAATAGCATGCCCAGCTATAGCGTGGTGCCGGATACCCTCCTTTTTTTTCTACCCTTAAAACTTGTCAGGCGCGTTTGTAATTTCATTCCCGATGATCATTTTCATTCGTGGAGATGTGCCAGTCACATCACACGCTCCGCTTTACCCTCGATTAGCGGGTTTACCCCTTTTTTAAGTCGGCTAGTTCCTGGACAGCCCAAGAGTGACGCGTCGCGGGTCCAGCGAATAACGTCTCGTGTCCATCGATCACCGCAAGCTCGACTTATAAGCCTACCAACTCGACTCGTGCTTTATTATTATTTATTTATTTTTCCCCTTCTGATGTATTTCTTGGATTGAACTTTCAAAAAGTCGGCCAGTTCGGGCAATGACGCGTCATCGGTGTCGCCGCCAGGAGTCTTCAGTTTCGCTTTTATTGTGCGGCGCTTCGTCCTCGTGTGTGCCTTCGATCGCTATCGATTTTAATGACCCGTATCAAATTTTGAAACAAATTTCGGACTTGTAGGCCTCATCGAGCGCCCGTGAACCTGAGAGTGGACCCGACTGGACAATGACGTAACACCTTCTTCGGTCATCCTCTTTCCCTGCACAAGGCCGTTACCAAAACTTGCGTTTCCCCAAGTACGCAAACTCTACCTGAAACTGCGTCGCATTTTCCAAACCCCGGACACGTTGGCCCATGTGCTCTTACCCCCTCGCCGTATGACGTCATAGGCGTGGCAATTCGGTTCCCATTCATAGATCCGCGATGTCCTATCGTACCGTGTCCTAGATCTCCGAAGATCGAACAGAAATCGACGCGGGAGCATCGAGCCTCGATTTTGCATCGACTCCGAACAGCGGATTTCAGTTTTTGTTCAAGTATTTACGTGTCAATTACCCCCCTCGTGACGTCATTCGCCGCCGATACATCGATCACGTATCGATACGCAATTCGCTCGTACTCGAACCTGTGGCTTCACGTCCAGTTTTTTTCCGACCAATTTTTACGGGACTAGTATTTATTTTTACAACCCTTTTTTTTAAAAAAAAAATTTTTTTTATCGAAAGAAAATCCACTTTCCCACAATTTTTTTTTATTCGATGCATCGAACGAAGATAACGAGTGACCGGATCGAGAATCTCGGATCCGAAGCCGGGATCTTTCACGTCCGAAAAATCGCCAAAACCGCGCACCTTCGCGTCTTTTAAAAAGACTTTTTAAAAGAGCCTTTCTCGGAAAGAAAAAGAAAAAGTAGTGTTTCGGTTTTCCGCTGCCCTACCGGACCCGGACCCTGGTGACGTCACGAGATCGATTGGGCAGTTTTCATAGAGCCGCCTTCCGCAAGCAGCGCAGATATTAATATTCGCGGCATGGGACGGCCAACATAATTTAATATCCACCCAATGGAGTCCCCGCTAACTGCGAAAGCTCCGCGAAGCTGCCAAGCTGCTACTCGGTAGAACCGCATCGGGAGCTGGTTTGGAAGGAACGTCCTCGAACGGCTGCATCGGCTAGATTCGTCTGCCGCAAGAGCCGGCCTCTCCAGCCGCAGCCGAGCCCAGCCGAACCTCGTGCTATCGTGCCCGGGTGCCAACCCCCTCTAGTGGTCTTTTTTCGGGGTGTGCGTGTGCCTTTTTTTTTCCTTCTTCTCCCCTCGAATTCTCGTCAGTTTCGCTTCGGACGTGCTTCGGACTCCACAGTATACCGCGAGTGTGTCCACCCCCCATTTTGCCCGTGACATGCCACGCCGTTTAACCCGGGTGAACGGCCCACCCCGCGCCGATGCGCTGACCCCTCACCCCTCGCCGAGTTGACCCCTCCTTTTTTACCCGCCGCCGAGAGCTGCTTCTCATCCCGATGTCCACTAGCGCAACAGCGGCGGTCAGCGCGTGGTCAGCCCACGGTGTCGTCGATTAAAAAACGGCAGGATTTTTCAGCGTTTTTTTTTTGCACCGTCCACCACCTTATGGATTTCTCCGTGTCGAGTTGAACAGCCCCCCCCCCTCTTTACCCCCTTACCCCACGCGCTTCGGCATCCCCCCACCCCACCTCCTCACCCCCACACCCCCCTCGAAGCCTCGTGTACTTCTTGACTCGGCCGTGTTGACGTTGGGGTGATGTTTTCGACGTAATAGTTGCTCCGAGATCCAATAGAAATCAACGCCAGCAATTTGATTATGATAATTCAGCGATACCTTATTGATAATCATACTCGGCGCATGCGCACTGCGCCCCCTGTGTATAAATTAGAAAATTTTTGCATCGCTCAAGTTTGTCATTTCTAAAGAGTATTGCTAACAGTGAGGATGTCAAGACGAAAACAGACTAAACCGCAGCATATCGAGAGCGAAGACACCCTCGTTTCGATTTTGGAAAATGGTGAGTCCGCACACTTGATTGTTTTTTTGTTTTTTTAAACTATATACGTAGAATTTAAGAATTTTTTTTTTGGAAAATGGAGACCGAACCTGGAATGAACCTGGCCTGAAGGCGGGGTCGGGGGTCAAAGGTTAGGGTTCGACACCACACCCCTCCCCCCACCCCCCATCACTCACACACCCAGGCTAGCTACATGTTTCTAATTCTGCGTAATGTAGCGGCTCTACCGTAACGTGTCGCTAAAAAAAAAAACTCGGATCTCGGCCGGATTTGAACCCGTAACTGCTACGTTTATTTATCTAATCGTATTTGACTCGGTTTGGAGATCGTTGCGTTTTAACGAATTTGATGCAAATCAAATATGCAAACAACTCTGAGTTACGACCGCATGCACTCCGTCTGCTGGTGTTTTTTTTTTTTTTTTGTCTTCTTCTTACGCCTGGGTTTGAACAACCCTCAAGTTTGATAACCCCTTTCGGTGACTTTTCCCGTCGTTTTCCCCGACTCGGGTTAAGGCGGAACAACCCGGGGTGCCGAACCTGGGAAGGCCGGAACTTACTCGAAGCCAAGGCCGCGCCGGGATCATAACTCATAACGCTATATATGCGTATGAATTATTAATTTTTAATATGCTGCTGTTTTATCGTCTTATAACCACCGTTTGCGTAACACCGATTTCGTCAGGGTCGCGCCGTTTTAATAGTTTCGATTTGTAAAGTTTTATTATTTTCGATGCCGGTTTATGGCCGTTTCAAACCGTTTCCACATCGGACTGAACCTGGGATTTTTAAAGACTTCGAAGCACACTTAGTTGCCCCTTTTAGGCCTATTCTGCAATTTGTAAATTTTTTTTCTCACACTGCTGGACGAATACATGTACACTAACCTTTCTTTTATTTTTTTTTTTTCAAAATTTATGAGATTTTTTTTAGATTTCTTTCATATTTATGAGATTTTCATTTTCTGATATTACTACGGGCTGCGCAGAATTCGTGAAAACGTTGTTTCGTGGACGACTCGTGTCCTTAAACGTTGACTTTTTTAAAGAAAAGAAACGAGATGTTCTTCGGATTTCTATAGACCATGTTGTTCTTTTATGATTTGCTGGGCTTAATCGGCGATTTAATAACCCGACCGTATACCGATATCGGACAACTCAGTTTTAATGCAGGCTGTTTTAAGTTTTAATGGCCGATAAATTTCTATTTATAGGATATTTTGGGAAAATCGATTTTACAGGCCCATCTCCTCTTTCATCCCCAATATTGGTATTTAACGCAACTTGGCCAAATTTTGGAATCGATTTTTTTCTGGGACCCTCTTTAGGCCTTAAGATAGTTTTTGAAAACTTGGCTTAGGCCTATTTGGCGGCACGTTTTGACATCAGCTGGGCTAAATGCAACTCGTATAACTCGTTTATTTTCCGCGAAAATATAGGTTGATAAAACCGGAATTTGCATCCCCGATTAATAAAGGCTCGCGATTACGTCTGGTTTACAAAACAAAAAGGTCAATTAATATTTGCATTGGTGCATATGAATGTAATTTGTGAGCAGCTTCCTGAATAGGCTTATAAGTTGCGCGTGGTTTACATAGCCGTTAATGGTAACTTAATTGTGGATTTATTAATTAATCGGAAGTTAATTAAGTAATTTTTATTCGACGATTGAAATTCGCGGAAATCGCCGATCCTGGTGAGCTACAAATCGTACAAATAATTATTTTTATCCATGGCCAGGTTAAAACTTGTAGTTTCTGGGGCGTACAGCCTGCTACGTTTTACCGAAGATCTTGGCTCCGTCTTGCCGCTTCATGGCGTCTCAATTTCCGCTGAGGATTTCGGTTTTTCCGGGCTTATCGTAAGCCCTTTTCGGGTCTCTGGCTTATATATACGAGAGCAATCCAGTCACGCACTTTGACAATTTTGAACAATTCAACACACTTTTCTGAACGTAGTTTCGAAGTTTAATAGCATGTTAAGGGAAATAATGTTTTTTTTAGTTGCAAGGTGATCAACTATGGACTGTTGTATGAAAGCATGACTAGAACATGGAACCACTTGGTTAGTACACCATTCATGCATTCAACTACAAATTGCTTGTCAGAATTAAACGCATTAAATGTAATTGCCCTTTTTTGCGAAGGAATGAACGTGTTTTGTCCTATTAATGCATCTAATGTTGAACACGTAGATGCTGGTCACGTGTTTTATCACAAATCAACCGCAACTTTCAAGTCTAGATACCATGGCAGGTATATACATGTATAGGCATGCTTTTTTGTGTAGCAAATCTTATTTTTGAGGATTTTTTTTTTAAACGCTAAAGTTGTAACTAAACGTTGTTGCAACACAGCTGAACGTATTTTGGAACATAACATGCCTTCCAATCAGAATGAAGAAGTCAAAATCAAGCTGTTGAAACACAACTGAACGTATTTTGAACACATCAACGCTTTCCAAAAATGGACCTTATACAGAGTTACATATGGGGGCTAAATCACGTGATCTTTCCATCGAATCAACAACTAAAAGAACGTGCCTCGTGGCAATTTTCGCCAATGGTATGAATGAAATGCCACGTGATATATATGCATGCTGACGAAATCTGCATAAGGTCCATTGTATCAATTCTCATAGAGTATACATTGTGCAGTATATATGAATATGCCACACAGTAGCGGCCCTTCGTTCGATTGATAATTGTTCATTGATAATTTGTTCAATTGATCATGTTTCCGGTTTCAACATGCGCGTTAATCATGCATTTAGTTAATTTTATTATCAGATTTTTCATTAAACCGTCCTTACGTGTGAAATAAGATGACGTTCACATGTGGCTATATTTCGTTGTATGTGTCTTCGTTATATAACATTATTTGAAAACAAGATAATGAGTGATACAAATGCAAGCTGAGCAAATAAAGTTCGGTTTAATGTCACGTGAATTTTAAAGGACACAAGTGCAACCGCGGAAATTCGTAAATTTGAAATTTTTCCGTGAGAATTGCAGAAAACAAACACCGCGTTATTAATTCCTCAAATAACGAAATTTCGCGAGTTAAAAACGCGGGCTTTATTTTGTGAAATTGCCAAGTTTTGGTTCCTTTATTTAGCGAGGCATACAAAGCCCAAATCGAAATAGAACTGTTTGTAAGGTCTAACGGGTACTAAAAAAGGACGAACACAGATTTTGAAATTGCTAAAAAATAAACCTATAAATTAAGGCGCCATTGTGGCTCCCAGTTTTAGGCAACACGATCCGTCAAAAGACCCTCGCCTAGCTCTTATTTTCGTTTGTTTTGTTTATCATTTGTAAGTCGATGGAAGGCTTCCCCATTTTTGGCAAACGTCGGATCGATTGCACCACCTTCGGTTAAAGTTAATCGGCCAAAAAGGGGCGCTGTTCACCAACCTGTTCTTCGACTAACCCTGCAGCGCCACTGCGGTAAACTTTGTAAAACTGAACCCGCCTTTGAACCCCTCTGACATGTACTTCCAAAGTTGAATTTATTCCTTTGGGTCCATCTTAATCATAGGTTGCACTCCTCCCTCCACGTGCCCATACCGTCGAAAGGTAAGGGCCGATTCCCGTCCCTCCTGGCCAAGATGACGTCATCGCGGTTAGCACGTGACGTTGGCGCGGAGGATCCCCGCCAATTACACGTACGACTGACCGTTCCCTGATAGCCATCGTAAATTGACCCCCCAAATCTTTCGCCACGTGGGCTCCTATGAATATTATCAGTTGTATCGATATTGATGCGGAGGAAGAGGAGGGCACCGGATATGCACCTACTGCAGCGCGCCACGTGCCGACTTCAACATGGGCGAGCGCTTAATGACATTTTGATATTAATTTGTCGATTAAGATATTGCCACTTAACTTTCAGTACTGGGATTGAACCCTGATGGGATGGAGGGCGAAGGAGGAAGAGTGGGAGCGCCGTTGTGAGAAGAACAGGGCCAATATGATTTTAATATTAAATGGGGTTTCTTTAGCTCTTAAGTAATAATGAGGTCTGTCAACAAATAACCATATGACCCAGCTCAAGAAGGATAATGTCCCTGATGAGCAGTCATCTTCTTCTTCGTGGGTCCAGTTGGTTGGCATTTTGAATTAGTGAAATAAGAAATTATTTGTTCCATTGTTTCTTCTGAAATATATGCACACATGTATTTCAATTTTATATCGGTGGCAGGTACAGAAAGGACAAATGCTTGCTCAACTTTTCAACCTTTCTCGATTTTTCCAAACTTAATCAGACAAAAAAGAAACGGCTGTATATATTTCAATGAAATTTGTTGGAATAATTCTTCCATCATTTTTGAACATATTTCAACATCAAAAGATATGTTTCAAAAGTTACGCGTGCTTGAAATTCGAAAGCAAAGATGGACTCCGAGGAGATTGTGGCTCAGCAGTGTTCTGTTGTTCGATGTAGGATATGTTAAGGGCCGAGTAATGTCCAAACGTTCGGTCTATGAGTGAATTAAAAAGTTAAGAAATATACAGAAAACTGTGAAAGATGCTCAGAGAAGTGGATGGCCAGAGTCTATTAGAAATGTTGATTTGGAAGCTTTGACTTAAACGCCAGCTGACCACTTCTTAGGGGGTGATAAACTAGCTGCCAGAACGATGGGACAAATTCATCTCCCAAAATGGATTTTTTTTTTGGATTTATAGATGACGTTTACATGAATTTGTATATAAAACTTCATTAAAATCCACACAGCCGGTTTTTTAAAACAATATTGCGGAAACTTAATCAACTATTTTATTATATGCATGTATGCAATTTTTGTTGTCATTAAATTGGCAGGCGATTTCAATATTTTGATGTAGCTGTTTACTAAGTTGTAGTTTTAAGATATCAATATTCAAATTTAGGATACGGACTGGTATTTCAATTAGTGTAGTTTGTACATTTTGTCAGTATAACAATGTGTTGACTCTGCATTTGGAATTATCCACCTTATAAGACCCAACTTTACGAGCTCCCCAAACATTAAAAATTCTTCAATATGGTATTTGATTTTCTCTGAAATCGCATAGAAAATTCTCGTTTCGACATACATATTCATACGTATAATCTAATTTTATAATTTTGCTACTTTTGTCTCTGGTGCATGCGCGCCAACTTCCGCAATTAATAATTCAATGCGACAAATAACGCGCCATAAAAATGTCGTTTGATGCGAAAACCCCATTTTTTCTCGTTTTTTTTTTCTTTTCAAGCCGGTAATATGGAAGGCAACATGTTTTATCTCTAAACAATGTATAAATTGTTAAAATTCCTGGCTTTTATCGCACCATCTTGTTCGTGGAATTGGTGAAGAACTCGTTCACTCACTGTTGAGAAACAATGATGGCCACTGGCCAGTCCTACTGGAAAACATTTCCATACCAGAAGATAGCCGGTGCATGGAAACAGGATTTTAATATTTGGTCCCGTCGACTCCCCATTTTTGTATTTAGCTAAATTTAAGGGTGAGGGCCGGCATGTCAAACAATGCACTTATTGGACACCTGAAGTTAAAGTTCCTGAACCATGAACTTTTCTTTGGAGAATTAAAATTTTCATGAATTGAGGTTGACCATTGTGTCGAAACTCTGGGCGTGTATTCTGGGGCAATAATTGAAATACTTGTACTTGGGGCGCTTTTTTGACAAGATATGAGTTATTTTTAAAACTTAAAGCTGCTTGAAAAATGTCCAAAGGCCGAAAATGATATGACCCAGATATCCAAAGTGGTCATCTTGGGATTTGGGATTAACAGAAGTCCTGAAAATGTATATTCAAAAATATCGGATTATGAGTGATCAGTTTTCAAACCAGAAATTCTGAAAATGTTTGATTCAAAAACCACTCGGAAATGGACTGGAATTCGTTGTTTATCGTTCTTACGTGGAACTGGACATAACGTTATTGCTTTTAGAAAAAATAGTTTGGCTTGATTTACATTTATTTTTTAGTTTCAAAATTTTTCTTAAATAATAATGTAACCCAGATCATGCCTACGACAAATTTGGGTCCCCGATGATGTTGGTCATCTTGATATACAGTAGTTTTAGTTACAAAAATGTAACCCTGATTAGTTCTACCAGAATCAATTTTGGCCATCTTGGTGTCGCTATAAAATGTTTTTTGCGGGACGACACGTCTGATTCGGATTGAATAATGACGTCACCGTAACTATATTTAACCAGCTCCGTTCGCCCAACAATTTGATTTGGGCTAGTATGGGCACGCTGTGTCAGCAGACAGAGTGGCACACAGATCACTATTGGTCAAAAGTGTAGCCATCGATTGTATGTCGCATAACGTGTAACAACGTGTCCTGCACTCATCATAAGATGCTAATGCGCATGTGGAAGGTTTTACGTGGAATGTTTCACCTAGCATAACGCATGCAGTGTCGAAAGTAAGCATTCTTTGTGCTTGCACCCAATCTGACTAATACCTACAAGTATACATATATCGGAAGGCTTAAGCCTTTCTTTAATCTGCCCATATCTTGTCTGTTTCCATGAATTTCATTTTAGGTTTAAGAAATTCCGTCGAATGAATCTCCAGCCATTGATTATTAGAGCCTATATCGCAACAAGTAACATAAAAACACTCCAGAAAAACTCGTGTATGCGCCCTCACACATTTCGTCTGCCTCTTATTTATAGATGCATGACGTGAAGCATGTTATTCACTTATCTGGTGAACGCTTTTTATTTGGGCAAATTTCATGCAAGAAACAAATATCAGGTTTAAAACGATGAATAAGAAAATAGCAGCTTTATTAGGTTCCATTGAAATGCATTAAAAACTAAAACGTGCGACCGTTTCGAGAGCTTTTTTTTGTGGGGTGGCCTATCCGAGTTCGCTTTACGTGTCTGTAATCAAATTATACGTTTTATAAGGCCTTTATGGAAACGCTCGAGTGTAAAACTTCTGTTTTAAAAATCCGTGAATTAGGGATGGTTTTAATGTTTCCTGCATGGTATACGCATGTACTACTTATACAAAACATTTTTATGCTTTCTGCATTAGAGATTTGTGGGACTGACAAATAAGACCGTTAATCGAGCATACCGCTAGGGGCGTGCTAAATCAATCCGATTGAAAATTTGGCTGTTAATTTTTAAATTGGAAATATATTGTATGCATAAAAGCTGGTACAGTCAGGGAAGTTGAAAATGTCTGGAATTAAGTCAGGGAAGAATTGACATATTTTGAAAAAGTCGGGGCAATTTGACGTAGTAATGTAGTCACAATGCAAAATTAATGTTTCTACGTGGTTAGCTCAAGACCCATTTGAATTTTTTTTTTAATTTTCCCGGTACAAATTTGCAAAATTCTAAACATTTTTAGAGGACAATTAAATTTTCAAGATTTCCAACCTTTCTCAGCACAAATTTTCAAAGTAGATTTGAGTCAGAGTAGAGATTTGTGGAATTGTCAAAAGTTTCAGAGGAGAAATTTGCCGTATTTGTAACAGATTCCAAGGACAAATTTGCAAAATTCTTAACCTTTTCAGAGCACACATTTTCAAAATTTTCATCCTTTTAAAAGTAAAAATTTGCAAAATCTTCAACATTTACTCAGGCTAATTTTGTAAAATTTTAAAAATTCTCCTATATACACAGTATGTTCATTTTTGAAAAGAGTTGGGATATTGTCCTGTGTCAATTTTTCAAAATCGTGGATAACGTTGGCATAATTGATCAGGGGAATGTTTAAAAACTTGTAAAAGTCAGGGAAGTAGAATATGAAGCCTCATGGGGGAACTCTGATATTCATGTAATGTATACTTGCAATTTCGTAGCAAGTACATGGCCGTTTTGTATAATTCAAGTGTATTTTTTATGACAGAAGCCTGAAACTTTGAAAAATGAAACCAGAGTTTGAGACTTTCTATCGAATTGTATAGAATGGTGAAGGAAACATTTTTAAATATTATGGCCCGATACATGTTGAGCTGAAATCTCTTCCCATGTACTCCATATACTATTTCGTATACAGTTGAATTAAATCCACTTTTTCGTGTAGTAGAACTCATTTTAAATGAGAAATTATCCAATTTAATATTCCGGTCACTTCAACCCTGTAACCCCTATAAGTCTTGTCGTGAACAGACTAGCGTAACATAGAACTATACTCGTGATAAGTGCTATAATACACTTTTTGAAACACGTAACATCATGGCATACAATGTATGGAAAAAAAATCCCATAGATAACCAAACAAACGTGCATTAGGTACTTCTTGGCAATGACAACCCCTTGGAAGGGGCATTGAAATCAACTTTTCAAAATGACCAACTGACCATTCTGCTTGACCATGCCATTAAACATGTTCCGATAAGGTCACCGTATACACGCTTGTTTTTTTAGGAAACTATAAAGGAACATTAAAACTTGAAGCCGTTATTATTTTTACGGGCTTATATTGCGCGAGATTCGGGCCATTTTATGGCCGGACTGTCCGAACGGCGTCAGGACCATGCGCGTCCTTGAAATTAAGAGGACAGTAATGATTTTTGGACATTTTTTCCCGTTTTCAAGCTGGTTGTAGGCTGTTGATGTGATAAAAGTAGGGCTTGGTGCCGTCTGTCCGCGCGGCTAATTTAGGGGTCTTGTTTTATGAATTTTATAACTTTAAAGTGTCTTTACTCCCCCCAAATAACTGGAATTTAACAGTATTTATAAGGCTCCACGCGAGCCTCATTATTATTTGGTGGCCGCCGCCTCGTTGCTGTGAAAACGCAACATTTAACCGAATTTTGTCTGACCCTCGTCCACCCCAACCCATGCACTTGGCGTTAAGTACCTACCTGCACGTGACATTATCTACCTTTGATGGACTCTTGAATTGGATATTTTTCAGTTGATCCGTGTTCTATTAAGGCGGCTTGCGTCATTCTTCATTAAATCGCTAATTTGTTAGTTGCTCATTAAATCTTTTTTTTTTCTTGGCACACGTACTGTATATATGCCATCATAAATTTTTTTTATGATTTATTCATGACCTGGTGATATTTTTCAGTTGCCTCCACTGTAAATTAACTTGACAATTTTTGAGATTGCGCAATTTTACATCAACGCCCATGTGCTCATGGCAATGCATTTGTAATTGATGGCATTTTAGGCCATGTCCTAAATATAGCTTAAACCAATTTTTTTTAGTTTTTAAGGGGCGGGCGGAATTTACGAAAACAATGTTTTCACGAACGTTTTGCTCCGGTTGTTGTTAATAATGTAATTTTGGAAACTCAAACGTAATATTATAAAGGTGAGTGCAAATTGCATTCCAATTTAGGAGCCGTCTATTTTTAAGATCTTTTTTGGGATCCCTGCACGTCTTTAAATCCACGAGTCGGCTGTACAGCGAGAAACGTGATAATAGTGGTACTCAGACAGATGCTTAACGCATTGTGAAATTACTCGTGTAAAACGAATGTATATACAATGTATTCATTGATTTGAAAACGCCGATAACGTCGAGTGATCTGTTTAAACCAATGAGAATGTATAGATTTTTCAAACTTGACCTCATGGTTTCCAAAATACGATTCGTAAAGCTTCTGTCTGAGCATCCCTAATGTTGATAGCATTATCTTTTAGATTTGACGTTGATAATCCTTCAACTTCTTGCCAGTTTGTGTTTCTCACTCTGCGCTTCGCATGCCATGTCTGCGAACAATGCTTTCTACGCATGCGCACCTGGATGGGACTGTTTTTGGGCGGGACAGGACGATAAACAAGAAATCAGTTTCCAATGGTCTTAGCATGTTTAGAGCAGTGGGAAATAACGCGGAGCTCTTTTATTTGGCCTAACACCCAAAATAAAACTTGTTGCATTTTTGCGTGGAATTCTTGCTGAAAAACGCAACGCTCGAAGCTGTTATCGATTTGCGCTTTTGGTTTGGCACCGTCAAGTTAGCGTCGATGTAAGAAAAAAAGGGGTAGCTTCACTAAGTGACGTCATCGAGCAATTGATCAGCCATTGCAACTTTGTGGACAGAGGTTCCCATTGCCCACATCTGCGAATGTGCTCTGTATAAGAGCAGTTTCTGGAAAAAGGTAGCCTTTTCAAGGCCCAATCCGAAAACGTGCGTGGCATAATCAGGATTTTAAACACTTTATGTGTGAAGAAAGATGTAATAGTAGATGCCCCTCTCTCATATGCAAATGACGTTTAGCACATTTCGGGACAAACTTTTGTCCGTTTTTGAATGTTCAAGTGACAGTCTCATTCACCAAGTTCAAAGGATGCTAACCACATCCCTTTTAAGACGACCATCTTGAAATGCAAAAATCCCGATGCGGACGAGCTGTCTCGCTACAAAAGAAACAATTCCCCCAACCCCTAAAAAAACCATCATGACGCCCTTTTGAAATTATTCACGAATGGGGAACATTTAACCATTTCATAACTTATTTATATGCCAAAAAAGTTTTGAATTTTGTGCACGTGTTGCGAACGGTGCGAAAGTTTTCCCTCATCAAACCGTTACATTTTTTTTTATATGAATATTTAAGTGGAAATGAAAGGCTGTTTGCGTGCGAAAATGCTAACACTCAACCGTATTGTCCCTCAAGGCCTATACGCGAATAAAATTTGCGCGGTTTAAGGAAGGTTTTTTTATTTAATCTAATTTTTTTTTAGTTTTTTTTTTCCCTGCCAAAAGGGAACTGAATAATGCACATTTTTCATAATGCACCAATTTCGAGGCCAATTTGAAGTGCACTTTTTTACGCGTATTATCGTATTCCCAGCTGTATGCAGATTCAAAACATTTACATGGGAGATAGGTCTTAATAAGGACCTCCGTTTAATAATAGTGGGCCACGGGATGATTTGCACCGAATTTTGTCGGCTGCATTCAATA
>JAQGBX010005355.1:0-13806 GCA_034698745.1 Megaphyllum sjaelandicum
AATTTCACACACGGGGAAAGTTTTATCTAGAAATATGGCATGTTCACAAAGTTCTGTGTTTTAGAATGTGAATTACGAGAAATGAAACGTTTTAATTTGTCAATTATAAAAACATAAATGAAGTCTAATTACCTTCAGTTTGAAATTGCCCTGAAATTGAATTTGAAATTGAGTTGAAATTGCCATGGTTAGACAGTTAGTAAAATGCTCAGAAATATGCGCTTGACTTTTCGGACACGTCTAAAATTGCCAAGTTTCTAGATAGAGCTTTCCCCGTGTATGGCCGGCTTTAGGGGCCATTCAAAAAATCCATCCTCATGTGTGTGGGAGGGAGGGGGTATAGGTTGAGTCGTAGACACAATGTGGACAGGTGGAGGGGAGGGGGAAGTATGACCAACTCGGACATCCACTCGAAAAACGAAATGCCACATAAAATCAGTCCCCAAAGTAAAAGGGAAATTGGACGCAATATCGCGTAGATGGGTTATAAATTTCAAAGTCAGTAAACAGGGTACCCGCAGTCCTGGAAAACCTGGAAAATGCAGAGAACTTACAAGTTCGCAAACTTTTCAACATTCGGAGGGCATCTTTAAAAAAACATTTTCAATTGTTTTCGAGTATATTGTAAAATTTTCGGCTGTTTCCGAGGAGAAATTTGCAACATTTCCAACATTTCCACTCGAAAAACAAAATGCCATATAAAATCAGTTCCCAAAGTAAAAGGGAAATTGGACGCAATATTGCATAGAAGAGTTATAAATTTCAAAGTCAGTAAACAGGGTACCCGCAGTCCTGGAAAACCTGGAAAAGGCAGAGAACTTAAAAGTTCGCAAACTTTTCCACCTTCGGAGGGCATCTTTAAAACAACATTTTCAATTGTTTTCGAGTACAGAATTGTAAAATTTTCGGCTGTTTTCGAGTACAGAATTGTCAAAATTTCAACAGTTTCCGAGGAGAAATTTTCAACTTTTCCAACAGATTCTATGGATAAATTGGCAAAATTCTCAACCTTTTCAGAGTTCAAAATTTACGTTTTCCGAGTGTATACAAAGTTGGAAAACTTTCAAAATTTTCAGAATAACATTTTTTTAAAGTTTCGGACGTCCAAATGGGGAGGAAGAGAGGAGGGGTCCTGATTTACCGGACAAAATGCGGACAGGGGGTAATGAGGAGTGGAATTTTGGGCAAATTTTGCGGAAGTGCTTTTCGAATGGCCCCTTATTTCTGATTACGTAGAAATTCCTCGTCTGGTTTTCCCTTTCCACCGTCCATCCGTGTGCATTATGCTGGCAAACAAGGGCCACCCTGTACGAGCGGGCGCCTCCATTTTGTGTGTGGAATTTATTCTAATAATGCTATTGTGCAACTTCCCCATTCTGCCGCCATTGAATGCTGCATTGTTTATAAAAATAGCGTCTGACACGCGTGCGCGTTACTTATAGACACGTACAGGCACCCTTCGTCGTGTTGGGGAATGAATAGTGCTCTTAATTTGGGCGTCTAGATAGGAACGTCGGGCTTAACCCTCTGGGGCTGCTCATAAATGTTGAGATCAACCCGCTCCCCCTTTTGGTGACCGCAATTTGGCAGCGTGTTAATTTCAAATCACGAGTAACCCGTGGCGCCCTTGACGGAAATTGCCAACAACTGAACATTTCGAATGCATGTAACTACAGTAAAACCTGTTAAGAATGACCACCAAAAAAAATGATAATGTTGATCACTGTACACAGGTGGTCATTACCCAAAGAATGCCTGAATTAAATTAAAATAATGAACATGTACACTGCACCAACACATTAAGGGCCGGTTGCACCAACAGAGGTTAAATTGAAAAGTTTGCCAACCTTCGGCTAAGGATTAACCTCCGGGTTAACCTGCAGGTTACACGTCTGCATTGCACCAACTAACCCTTGGTGAAATGTACCAAGGGTTATAAAACCCCACGTTTAACCAGCAAAATCTTAAAGTTGTTCGTGTTCCCATTTTTTTTGTTTTTGTTTGCCTAACCTGAGCTGACCTGGCTGGGTAAACCTTTGTTTTAACTTTTTGCCTAAACCCAGTTGGTGCAATGGGAAGGCGGGTTAACCAAGGGTTAAATGGGGGGTTAACCCTAGGGTAAGGGTAACCTCTATTGGTGCAACCAGCCTTAATTAAGGTCAACTATGACGTCAAATTTGTCATTTTCAATGCCCCCACTTGCACACATGACAACATGGGCTCGTAATCTGTTAAAGTATAATTTCCCAAGATTCTGCACTACCAGAGTTGCTCAGGCATTTCCTACCATAAAATCTTTTCTTTTGGCAGTTTGTCAAATGAAGATGCAGGAATTCTTGACCTTTTTCAAAACGGGTCTAGAGTTCTGCAAAGTTTTGCAAACCATTGTAAAACACCAAAAGTGCGACCACTGTAGGGGCTGATTTAAATCATCGTTAAATAATGAAAATTTGTTATCGAATCGACGATTTGAAAATTGCTGCCATCTTAGGCTCACGAAATGCACATGTGCCGCCATGGTGCAGTTGCAGATCTACAAAAACCAGCCCTCACTGTTGAGTACCCTAAATATTCAGGATTTTATCACGTAACTTGGTTCTTCAGAATAAATGTCGTATATTTGTGAGAACTGCAGAATTGTGCCCATGTCGAGCACAATTCAGCACATCTCTGAGTCCCCTTAGTATATAGTTTTATAACATCACTTCGATCTCACCGAACAAGCGTCTTTGCCACCCAACTTAACTCCAGCACAAAGATGCGTTTTGTCGATTGTTAAACGTAATATGCTATACGCACTTTGGCACACTTCGTTCGACTGGACCAAGACCCCAACATGGATCAAAACCGAACTCTCACTCCCTTCTGAAATTCAACGAAAATATAACAAGCTGTTGTCATTGGCATCCTAATAGAACACGTTTGAAATAAAATCCGTAGCTGGATATACAGTGTATAACAAATCTGTAACTCACTGTATTTCGTATGTCCCCATCCGGCAACGTACGACTGGTTGCCCTCAAAGGTGTCATTTATCATGTCGACTGTGGGCAGGCAGATGGGTCTGATGGAATCGCTGAACGTGACGTTCTTGTCCAGTTTAAGCAAGGCCATGTCATTACGACCGACGGTGTTATTTGCCATGTTTGTCGGTACGTAGCTCGGGTGCATGTCTACTTTTGTCACGTTGAAATCCGCCGGATTTGCGCCATCCTGTTCCGAATGGAGGTCCAATTCACCGAGACGAACCAGAAACCTCGACGGAGAATGCCTGAACAGAATACAAACGTGGGAATTTTTTGTTATAAATTAAGACCACTGTTGAAAACGACTGTTCAAAAAGTTATGCAACATTTTCAAACTAAGCCAATCACAATGCGAGAATGGCTCAAGAATTCTCGCTAAACAACTCAAACCACTTAATTTAAGTTAAAAGAATTTGCGATATCTCTGGTCAAATTTTGGGGTCGTAGCACAATTACAGTACATACATGTACTTTAGTCACTTTACAACGTACCGCCGCGCAGGTGACGTCTACGAGTTGTTAAATATTAAAATTTAGAAAGCATTTTGCGATATTTTTTTAGTAACGGTTAGTCAAGAAATGGTAAAATTCTGAGCTAATTAAGACTGATTGGGATGGGGGGGTCAAGGTGGTTCAAACCTCCTACCCCAAATGAAATGAATTTACACTAGAAAAGAAATGATATTTTTTGTTATCAATACCTACAACATACCAGAATTTCCCACTTGGTAAAATTTTGTTAATGTTCAATAAAAATCTAGGGTAGAGGAGGTACATGTATTTACATGTATGTCGGAAAGGCGCCGGATCATAAAGGGGGATTATACAATGCTAATCCTCCATTTTGTTAAGTTCAACATCTTCAGCTGCACTGGTTGCCCTACAGTTTTGCTCATTTTTTGATATAGCAAGTGCGAAATTTTTGATCACTGACGTGCCCCTTTGTGGGTTAGTGAACAAAGATAACCCGCGATGAAAAGGCAGGGAAATGAGTACATGTAGGGCACAAGGCGTGAAATTGTTATGGCCAGTAGAATCAATTGAATTGATGCTATTGTTCAATTTAATTGAATGCTTTACCTTGCAGTCAGTACATATTGTACCATTTGGCACGGAGATCATTACACTGAGTTTGTGACTAGAATGTGAATGTTTGACCCACAGAATATGCACTGCATGCTAGAATCTAATGCTTGTGCGGTCACAATTTACTAAACTATAGTCCAGTAGCATACAAGCATTGTATTGCAGCAGTGCGCATAATAAGCACATTCTGTGACAGTGTTAATTTCTTTTTGGGCATTATTTTGAAAGAAAAAGGTAATATTTTATAATTTTACTAGCGGTAAATCCCGGCGTTTCCCGGGGAACATTAAAGAAATCATAAACCTTGACCTGGGTAATGGCGTCCTTTTTTAATTACCCTTAAGTCACACAAACGTCCTTTTTGAATGACCCCTTAAGTCACACGCACGTCCTTTTCGATTGGCCCCTTAGTCACACAAACGTCCATTTTGATTGGCCATTAAGTCACACTCACGTCCTTTGTGATTGACCCCTTAGCCACACGCACGTCCTTTTCGAACGGCCCCTAGTTAAGCCACACACCCACGTCCTTTTTGAATGACCCCTAAACCACACACAACCTTTGTGAATGGCCAATGCCCACAAACACGACCACACGTTTTCTTTTCATATATATTATTTTCTACATTTTCCCATGCAAGTACAAATTTTCCAAATATTCCATGCTATCCCGAGGAGAAATTTTCAACGTTTCCCCGACTACAAGTCATTTGTAATATTTAATACGTTTTCTCGCAAACAAATTCGGAAAAAAATTTGCATAATTTGAAAAATTTACCGAGGGTAGATTTGCAAAATTCTCCACGTTTTCCAAAGAAAAATTTGCAAAATTTTCAACTATTTTTGGGTAAGCCTACAGATTTCTACAATTTTTAAGTTTGTAAGGCGAAATTTGCAGAATTGTTAACAGATTCTGGGAACAAAATTCGAAAAAATTCTCAACCTTTTCTAAGTACAAATTTTTAAAATTTTATAAAAAAAAACCCCTTTAATGTGTATTTTACAAGATGTCATACCTATCTGGATTGACATTAGATCGACATGCATTTGCATATACTGCATGTCAATTTTGTCGTTGGTCTGGGAAATTTGTTTAAAAATCTACCATTCTGTTTAGTTTTCCTAAAAGTGCATGAGGCGCTGGGAGCCTCAGGGCCACTATAACCACAGAGAGGGCCACCGCGCCTTGGCACATCGATTGGCAGTTCAACTCCCCCCCTCCCTTAAAAACATATAGGCTACCTACGCCACTGTTTCCAAACATAAATTGCTCATAATAGTATCATGTTTTACGCTGGAAATATCTTTTAAAATAATATTTGCGAATGAAGTATGTTCAAACAATTATATTTCTGGAAAACAAGTTTCAAAATATAAATTGCTACGTGTGTGAGGATTTCAAAATTATTGCACTTACGCTTTTGTTGTTTGCCAGTGTGTGACGCAGTGAGAGGCGGTTAACACGTACAAATCGCTGATTAAGACTTTTTTTTAAAAAAAAATAAACAAACACGTAAATTAGAAATTTGCATTCATTCTACGAAAAACATCAAGGCTTAACTCACCACCACCACATCTGAAGGAAGTACTCGATTTGTTAGCCCCGTCAAACATAAAAATTGCTGTCTGAAAGAAAAGTTTAGTCAGATTTCAATGACCAACGGTTCAGCGAACTGCATACGTTCATGCATACGTTCATTAATACTGTTATGACCTTAGAAGAGTGCCATTAAGAATGATCGTGTAAGGTGAAAAAAAGGTTGAATGATGAAAATCCAAATGTTGGCATCATTCCTGAGGTGTGGTGGAGTATATTGCCATTAATTAATCCTGTCATTATTATTGACCATGTAGGTTTGCTACATGGATAAAACACTTCCTTAAATTTGGCGCGCCATAGCCGCATTTCTCACTCGTATTTTCTGATTTGCGACACGACGCGACGTGTACGAAAATGCGCCGAATGATCGCGAAAAGTCGTCATTACCGGACGCAAATGCACGCATAGTTATATTATGGCGAATTTCACTTGTCAAAAAAGAATACACTCGGAGCACCCGAGTGTACACTTGGGTACTCCCGGAGTGGCCCTGGAGTACACCCGGGTACTCTTTTTGGGCAAGTGAAATTCGCCATTAGAAATGGCCGTTTAAGGTTAAAATGGTATAGAAGCGAATGATGCAACATTTTTGGAAGTAATGTCATTATATAGGCAATGAACCTGAATAGTTCCCAGTTCCCTTTACTTATTAAAACATCAAAGAAGAATTTGCTAATTGTCTCTTATTAAAAAATTTAACAAAACGTTGGAGTGTATTAAAGTTTATTAAAGTTTATTAAAGAATAAAGTATGCATGTATACCAATTAAAAGTCTGGATTTAAAACTTAACATCCAAAAGCTTTAGGTTACTCTTGCAATAAATAAAGCGAATGAATTATGAGCATACTCACCATCCACGGCCATTGATTGAGCTTGGATGTGGTACCGCCAACAATTCGGTCAAGAGTTTGAACTTCGGAGATCCCACACGATGAAGAATCTGAAATTTAAAATAACAAGAAATATGCATGCAACGTTCTTAATTCGGAATATGTTTTTAGTAAATAATTCGAACATAAATGATTACATTCCTAATAACGTGTTGCATCAAACTCCAATTAACGATAAAGGTGTTTCGATGAAACTAAATTTTAAAGGTGATTTGCTGTATGCAATACATCTTACCTAAGTTGTATCATACTTACTGAAGGCGAAGCTCGTCGCTTTTAAAATTAACAGCAAAACAAATACGTGGCGGATAAACAACATCGTTGACATGGTTTACTCGTTAAGTTATTCCTAATCAGCCGTTAATATACAAAACAATCAAATTTGAAACCATTTACTTTCGTACCAAATCTCCAGTTTAATTTATTATCCTGAAAAATGCAGTAATAAAAGTCAAACCATCTAATTAAACTTGTGCTTAATCTTGATGCCTAATCTAGGTGATCAGTGATTTGATCATTTACACGAGCTGTCATTGAATTGCAGTGTTATAATAATAATATTCAAACTTATCTTATGGGGCATTTTCCAGAGCATTTACAAAATCAAGTATACTATACGGATATTTCAGTTCCCACAGCTCTGATTCTGTTTCAATCATTACTAATGTAATCATGAATAAAATGAATGACAATTTTGCAAGTTTTTAAGAGCTGCCCAATTGTGAAAATTCTCGGAAATCTTCGAATATTAGCAATATTGCCGAAAATGACAAAAATTTGCAAAAGGCAATCATAATTTTTGGAATTACTTTCAAAATTATCGAATATTGCTGAGATAGTTTCCCAGTTTCAGACATACTAGCATGACTCGTGGATGAAAAGATATGAAGTTGGACAGTTACATGTACGACTAATGATTAACATTTAATAAAATAGAATTAAAAAATGCAGATCTATCATCTCTGGTTTGAACAATTAAACAATGCAGATCTGGCGCCAAATAATTTAGGGAAGGAGCATATTCTTAAAAGTACATATACCTGCACCATATAAACCTCTGAAAGCTTCAAGAGTGTAACAGAAATATTAATATACGAAGTATTTCTGAAATGAATGGAAGCATACAATGTATACCGTATATATAACAGGTTTCAAGGTACTTGAGGTGACAGTAATTGTGGAAAATGATACGGAAAATTGGAGAGATTGAAACGTCAATAAATGTACATGTATTCATAATGCCAACACACTTTAACAATTAATGCAATAGGGGTGATCTTCGTTTGAACTGTATTTAAATTACCTGCATTGTACATCCACACACAATGCAAAATAGAATTACAATTAAAAACGTTACATTTACAATTGAAAAAAAAACTTATTAACTAAAATATCTCGTATATCTAGACAATTGCTTCGTTAAATATTCCCGGATATGCTATATTGGCACATTTGATGCCCACCGAGATCACCTAGAATATCACACATGTGTATCTGCTGCTGGAGTCTCATTGGTTCTGGCCTAGGTCTGACAGCAACGGACATTGCGCCGATGCTACACTCCCCTCGAAACGCTATATATAGGAGAATCTTTTTAGGTACGTCGAAGAACCCCAAAAATGGTTCTTTTTCAAAAACATTTCAAAGGTTCCACGTACACAAATAAGGTTCAAATCAGGTCAATTCACTGAACCTTTTAAAAGTTTTTTGTAAATGGAAAAAGTTCTTTATAAATTGCAAAAGACAAAAGGTTCAATACATTGAACCCTTTTAAGAATAATTATTCGAAACTTACTTCTTTTTGGAGTATTTCAGTTTACGAAATCCTAACCATGCAGCATCACGAACTAGATGTGTGATTTCTATCTTTTCTTTGTGAAAGCAAAGTGATATTAAGGCTGAATAGGTGCTAAATCACAGGTATTTTAACTGAAATGTTAAAATTTTGGAACAAACATCCAAATGTAAGAAAAGTTTCGGTAATTAATTAAAAAATGAATATGCACGTGGTTGCATATGTTTTCGTCCCGAAAACCTCTAGTGCTGTTTAGATGAGCAACCTTTATGGCATAGAGTAAAAATTAAAATATTGGGCACAATAATTTGATCTAACCTAATCAATTGATCATTTTCATGTGGTGTTACAAAACTCGTTGGCGTGGCTAATGTGGCTAGATTTACATTGTGGTTGTGTTGTGCAGTACATGAATCTGAGAATCGTGGCTTTATCATTCTAAAAACTATCAAAATGCCCATTAGATACTATCACTTGCCCATGAATAGATTTTTTATCCGAAAGTAGATATTTTGATGCTGTTTTGCCACTACAAATCAAGAATTGTATGAATTTTCACGTTTATAAATAAATAAATCATTAAATAAAGGAATAAGGCAAATTATGCAAAATAAAATATGGAACGAATACGTCTGCACGTGCAATTTATCTATAACGAAGGGACGTCGGAACGTCGGAACTGTGCAAGCGTCATTCACTTCTTAGGTTATCCTTCGGTTCTCGCTATTTCTCGTAGTTCTAGTGCAACAAAGTTGCATGTAGTGGACACGCAGCCTATAGCTTAACCTGACCTGACCTAACCTAAAACGTTCAAATTCAGCTTTTACTGTACACAATAACAGTTTTACATCTGAACAGAACTACATTTTCAGGACGATGGCAGTTATTCAATTGAGTAGCTTTTCGTTTTCACGACGAAAACATTGGGATGGAGTGTACTGAAATAATCCAAATAAAATTACCTTAACATTAATTTTATTTTCGAAATTCAATTTCCTCCAGTCCACAGACAAGGATAAAAAGAAACTGCGCGCAACACCGAAAGTTTCTGGTTTTGGATTGCAGCTTTTACATGGTGTGACATTTCGGAAGAGGCTAATCCAATAACCTTTAGAACTTTGGAACCTTTCTTGAAGGCCAAAAATGGTTTTGTAATCGCCATTTTTAAATGAGGTGCTTCGAAGCATCTTTATAATAAAAAGGGCGGAGTTTTCCGAAGAACCTTGAAAGAACCTCAAATTTCATACAGTGTAAGTAGGCATCACTGGAGACCACGGTGTAAGAGTAATATGGTGAGAGCACGCCCTATGTCGAAGCGTTAGCGTGACTGAGGCGATAATGACCCCTTTGCCCGCAGTGCTCGCTAGAGGCGTTGCATGTTTGTGGTGCTGTTTTGCGTGATATCGGATTACGATCACCACCGCAGCGCAACTACGGTGCAACAAGTCTAACTAACAAGATATTCCACTCCATTTCATCGATTTTGAGCGCATTGAAATAACATGCTCCCAGCACCACAAAATGGCAGCGCCACCTGCTGAGAATAGTGCGCAAAGGGGTCTTTATCGCCTCACTTTTTACCCCTGCGTGCTCTCACCATATTACTTTTACACCGTGGACTAGCGGGTGTACCCGGCTTTGCCCGGGCTGTAGTTACCAATAGCGATGGCGATACGACGAAAATTAACCTATCCCTATCGTTTGGATAATACAGATGGCGATCCCTCATAGAAATAACCTTGTGTTACATTTAAAATACATTAAATTTACATTTCTCTGTTTTGTAAAATATATTTGGTACATGTATTGAAAATGCATTTGAAAATATATTTTGCAAGCATTTTAAAATAAATTTTAAAATAACTTGGAATGTTCTAATATAAACATATGTGATAAGTTGTGATAAGTTTTTTCAAAATACATTTTTTAAAAAACAAAAATGTATTTTTAGCTTTAAAATACATTTTGAATAACTTAAAATGTATTTTAAGCTAATAATAAATTTCTGTTTTTTAAAAATGTATTTTGATAAAACTTATTACAATAATACATTTCTACAAATATATTTTTAAAGTTTGTTTTATTTTTGCTGTGGGGAACGAGCATCAACGTTGAAGACGATTTGAACATCTTAAATCTTTAACGTTGAATTTTGATCAATACTCGTTTTTAGTCCAATTTTTCGGTAACGGAAACCTCCACCATGCAGGTATACCTTGTTTTTATAGACGCTCCAGACAAGATGGCGCTGAATTTCGATTGCTGCCAATAGCTCGAAATTAAGTACGTTTTCATTTCGTTTTTCACGCCATTTCTTCAATAACGCTTTAATTTCCGTAAAAACCTATATAAACGGGGGAGTTTTAAAGCGTGAAGAAGAGGCAGCGCCGCTCTAAGAAGAAGCCATGGCCAAAGAAACGAAAATGTTTGCACAAATTCAATTTTGGCCTAAATTCAAAGGAAACCATTAAAGCGAAAAACGAAGAGAGAAATATCGATTTTTCCATGTATGATTATTCGAGTGCGAGCGAATATATTAAAAATGAACACGCCGTCACTGTATATTACGTCACGAATATAAAATACCTTTATATATCGAGATATATACGTATAAGTGAACGAGAATGAATAATAGGGTGCATGGTACTCAGTTTAATCTGGCAGAAGCGAACCTATATAGCATTGTCGGAAAATCGAAACGCTAATTTTTTTATTAGCGTCACTCAATCACTTGCAGTCTACAAAGATGTCGACAGAACGAGAATAGTTGACCCTCAATGCGAGTAAATGATTAACCGCTACTCACTCCCCCCCCCCAAATATTAGAAATTCTTATAGAACAGGAGGACCGACTCCGTCGAGTTCAAGCTCGGATTTTGTTGAACGAGTCCACGAGTGCCTTCTGAGATTACTGACTAAAGACGCCATGTCTCATTTGTATACGAAGCCAGCATAATATTTAATTTTTTCTTTTCTTCAAATTATTACCTTTTTCAGTTTGTTAAATAAATGTTTTCAAGTTCAATTTCGTACAGAATTTTCAATTCCACGGTTAAACCCGAGAACGCCAGGGAACTTTGAAAAGTCAGGGAAACTCAATGTATTCAGGGCCTGTTTAGAAACATTTTTACCTTTTCCAAGTACAAATTTGCAACCTTTTCCAAGTACAAATTTGCTACCTTTTCCAAGTACAAATTTGCAACCTTTTCCAAGTACAAATTTGCAACCTTTTCCAAGTACAAATTTGCAACCTTTTCCGAGTACAAATTTGCAACCTTTTCCGAGTACAAATTTGCAACCTTTTCCGAGTACAAATTTGCAACCTTTTCCAAGTACAAATTTGCAACCTTTTCCAAGTACAAATTTGCAACAGTTTCCGAGGACAAAATACCAAACTTTTCCACATTTTCTGAAGGCAATTGCAAAAAGAATTACGTTTTCAGAGTACAAATTTTCAAAACAAATTTGTTTTCAGAGTACAAAAATGCAAACTTTTTAACGTTTTCAGAGTACAAATTGGCAAAAAAATCGTTTTCAGAGTACAAATTATCAAAATAGTTCTCGTTTTCCGACGAAATTCCCTGATCAATGGTAATTGGTCAAAACCCTGCCATTTTCTGTGTCTAAACATTCTCTGATTTTATCGCCAGGTGTTTGGAAACCAGTTATTAAACCCTTTTTTTACTTAAAACTAATTTTTTTAAGTACATCTTAGTTAGAGATAGTCGAGATGAAATACAGAGTCAAGTTTTTCAAAGATTGATCCGTACAATTTTTAATCCTTTTTGCATGAGTATAAATTATAAAAAAAATTTGCCCCTGTTCCGAGTTCTAATTTGTAGTTTTCAACCCTTCCTATGTAAATTTTTTCAAAATGTTGCATAAAACGTTCCACGTTTTTAAAAGACAAAACTACAAAATTGTCTCCGTTTTCAGAGTACAAAATTATCAAGATTGTCCATGTTTTCCGAAAACAAAATGATGAAAATTTTCCACGTCTTCCGACGTCGTCCACGTTTTCCGAGTAAAAAATTGCAAAATCGTCCACGTTTTTCGAGTTACAACCTCGCTAAACTTAATTTCTACATTTTCCAAATACGAAATTGTCAGATTTTCAAAATTTATTCGCGCAATTGCCTTTTTCAACTTTTTTATCTACTTTTTAATAATTTTAAAAATTGCATCAGTAAATTAAATTGACTAATATTTTATTGTGTAGATTTGGGGAAAAATGTCAATTTTTGACCGATTATCATTGGTCAGGGACATTTTTTAAATCTGGAAAAGTCAGGGAAGTCGAAAATGAAATTTGTGAGGAATGCCCTCGTAGAAAAATGACGTCTATATTGCCAAAAAATGACGTCATCTAAAACGAGAAAATAAAGGCGTAATTTTTTACCACTTTTTGGGTGGTCATTTCTTGAACTAAAAATGACTGAAAAATGACGCCATTTTTACCAGGTTTTGGGTGGCCATTTCTTGGACTAAAAATGACCGAAAAATGACGTCATTTTTACCAGGTTTTGAGTGGTCATTTTTTGAAGAAAAATGACGTCATTTTTTTTGAATTTTTTTTTGGAATTGACGGTGGCGTTCATTTTCATTTGTTCAGCCAAAAAAATTAATTTTTTCGTTTAATTTAAGTTACCACAACACCATCAAATGTTACGACTGTCTGAAGGACGTTTGGGAAATTGTGAGCAAAAAGATTACCGAGCAAGGATCCTCGTCTTGCATTCGGTAGACCTGGGTTCGATTCCCAGGTCGGCTATCCTTGATTGTGGTTTTTCATGGTTTCTCACAATTCCTCCAGGCGAATGCTGAGATAGTTCCTATATTAAATTGGCCATGACCGTCTTCCTTTCCAAATCCAATCCCAACCTCTTTAAAATCCCAAATACAGGAAAATTAATTAAAATTTCAGTTACGACAACACCATCGAATGTTACGACTGTCAGGAGGACATTTGGGAAATTGTGAGCAAGAAGATGACGTCGTGAAGAAGTTGTCTGAGTTGCTTATCAGTAACGGTGTTTTAAACACAAAAAATGCGTAAACTTCACGAATGCCAAAACAGCTAAGGTTCCTCCAGAAATTTCATTTTCGACTTCTATGACTTTTCCATGATTTAAAAACAATTTAATGACTGACTAATGACAATGTCAAAAGTGACGTATCAATGTTATCCACAATTTTGAAAAATCGACATGGGATAATAATTTGCAAAATTTACCAACAAAATGTTTTGAACAATTGTATTAATTACCGGAAAGAAAATCCAAAATCCTGAAATCCTGAAAATCAGAAAATAAATTCAATTCAACTCAGTATCTTACTATCAGTAAATAAATACCATGTGGTAGGGGGTGTAATCCATCAACCCAAATTATTCGGTAGTTACCACCGCG
>JAQGBX010005356.1:0-13805 GCA_034698745.1 Megaphyllum sjaelandicum
GCCCTTTTCTTCCTAGCATGACGTTTTTATTGTTTTGCCCACCAGGCGGCGCCACCTATTACGCGCATGCGCAGAGCTATTTGAAAGCCACTCTATTGACATAATGATTTTATTTATGGCATTTTTGCACATTCATGGGGCAGCTTCCAAAACCATTTCTTTATGCTGTAAATTATTTAAATCATGAAATCATTTAGGTCTAAGGATGTCATAGGAGGGAATTACCCGTACTGAAAACTTTGTTGTTTTTCCCTATTTTTCAACAATTAGTCTTTTTTCCAATTATCCTATTTTTGCTAATTGACAAATGACCAGTTTGGGAATGGCTAAATAATGAAGTAGGTGAGGGAAGATAACAACTGTTTGACACAACAGTTGTATATGCAATCAGCAGTCTATTGTTACAAACTTTTACACACTGCCAAAAAGCTTGCCAATACGTGTCTTCGAATTAATTTTGCTTTCTGAAAAGCTGGTGTATTCACGTGACCATTTATTAGGTGAAAACAGTCACGGAATATGCTACAGTTTAAGCTTACAATTTATTTTTAGTTAATTCCAAGATGATGTCGGCAGACACCCAGTTGATTACAGGATCCATGGCTCTGAAATGGGATCCAAAAAACTTGGAGATCCGCACTCGTTCTGTTGAAAAAACTCTTGAGCCGCTGGTGATTCAGGTATACATTTTTTATCAGGTCATTAATTTGAAATTTTTAATATTATGTTAGCACATTAATAATTAACCATTGGCGATAATTTAAAATTTCCAGGTCACAACGTTGGTAAACACAAAAGGTCCTTCAAAGAAAAAGAAAGGTCGGTCGAAGCGAGCCCATGTGCTGGTTGCGGCTGTCGAAAAAGCAACAGAAAACTTCATTGAGAAGGGTGAACAGATCGCTTATGAAAACCCGGACATTAAGCAAGAAATGCTGTCTGCTGTCGAGGAAGTTCGCAAAACTGGTAAGAATTAATTGTCACGATGGGATGTGCTGATCCCAAAGTTAATCTGAGGTTACAGTAATCCGAGTTATATCATGAATATATTTAAGATTGTATCGATCCCTAGTAAACACTATGAGGTAAAATTCAAAAATGAGACGTTCACAAATTTTTAAAATAATGTAAGTTACTTATATAACTGAAACTTATCCTTGGGAACTCCCATAGACTGTCTTAAGATGCTCATTTTTATCAAGGTTTTAATCCTTCCATTTATTTATTAAAAAATGTCCTTTACAAGTGCCAAGGTTCAACAATTTGTAGGTAGCAATTTAAAATTCTTTTTTTAAATGCACAGGTGATTTAAACCTATCTAAAAATGAAATCACTCCATGAGGGTAAACAAACGTTTAGGTTGTAATTTTCCCTTAAAAACGAAATTAATGGATAATAATGATCTTGAACGGTTTGCAGGAGCAATAATGAGTCAAGCTGCTCGAGAGTTTGCGGAAGATCCTTGCTCTTCTCTGAAGCGTGGCAACATGGTGCGTTCTGCACGAAATTTGCTCTCTGCCGTAACGCGCCTTCTCATCTTGGCCGATATGGTGGACGTCCATCTACTTCTGAAATCACTTCGTGTTGTCGAAGATGATTTAGAGAAGGTGAAAAATGCATCCAGTCAGTCAGAACTATTGGACTCGTTCCGCCAGTTTGGGCGCAATGCTGTTGACTTGATACAGCAGGCTGCCAAGCGTCAATCGGTGAGTATAGTTTAGATAGTTTATGCGAAAAAGTTGTAAGATACAGATTCTCACATAAAATGTTAAAAAGCCTCAAAAACATTAGATTAATTGAAATATAATTAATAATCAGTAAAGTGAATTAGTTTGCAAAATGGTAATTCATTTTTTTAAATAAATTAATTTAATTTTACTACTAAACAATTTTTTATTTTTTTGTGTAAAATGATTTTTTTGACAAATTCGTCGTTTTTTTAAAAATAAATTTGGATTCTTTATATGGAAAGGTTGGGCCATGAATGTGTTTATTTATTTAAATAAATTAAATATAAATATTAAAAAAATATATAACATTGTTTGGAAACTGTTTTTTCTATAAATGTAATTTCAAGTAATTTTTTTTGTGATAAATTGTTTAGCATGAAAACAAAGAAAAGTGTTTTTGTGTTTTCAAGAAAATTGCTATATTTTGATTTTTTTGCCATTGCCACAGACTAATGTACAATGACTATTCATGTTACCGCAAATTTCAGATGTTTTGTAAACATCAATTAAATTAATATTTTTTTTATTTGGAAAACGTATTTTTTATTAAAATTGTCATGTTGCTGTTAACGAAAAACTGATTTCAAGGAAATTGTACATTTTAGGAGCTGAAAGATCCTCGACTGCGTGATGATTTAGCTGCAGCCCGTGCTGTATTAAAGAAACACAGTATGATGCTCTTAACAGCTTCGAAGGTAAAAATCTGACTCAGAATTATAAATTCGTCTTTGCTTGAATAGTTCATCATGGAAATTTTTCGCTTGGTTTTGTGGTTAGGCATATGTACGCCATCCCGAATTGGCCGCAGCGAAAGCCAACAGAGACTACGTGTACAAGCAAGTGTGCGAAGCCGTCAACACCATCGCGGATGTTGCCCAAGGCAAGACATTGGGAGGTGCGGCGCAGCCTTATGATGGCCCTGGAGAACTTGCGGCTGCCCTTGATGATTTTGATGTGAGCATCGTTTTCTTCATTGTGATCAATCTCAAAAGAAAATCTGTTGCATTTAATGAAGTTTATTTTAATGACATATTTATACGAATTTTTGTGTGCATTTAATGTGTTATTGTAATTCTGAAATTGTACTTTAAATTGCACTGTAGCCAATTTCTGCAGTATTACTCATGTAAAACGGCAATTTAAGTATCGCTTTATTTAACCCTGAGTTTGTCTTAGAAACCGCAATAAGCTGCAATTTTTTAACGCTTGAAGTTTGTAATATAAATGGCACTGATTTTATCTTATCGCAGGAACGAATCATCATGGATCCCTTGACGTATAACGAGATTCGCACCCGGCCCTCGCTCGAAGAAAGACTGGAAAGCATCATCAGTGGCGCTGCCCTCATGGCGGACTCTTCGTGCACAAGAGATGAGCGAAGGGAAAGAATCGTTGCCGAGTGTAACGCCGTGCGTCAGGCTCTGCAAGATCTTCTGTCAGAATACATGGCAAATGTATGAGAGGTTGCCAGTTTATATGCTCTTGTAGAGCAGTGGATGTTATGGGAAAAAAATTCCAATTTCTGTAGCGATTTTTCAAAGATGGTTTTTGGCATGAAACTAAACATTTTCGATAAACTTGTTTTTCTATGGATGATGAAGGGAAATGCATAGTAAATTGGAAGTTTGACTTTTTAAATTTCTCAAGCTTTTATTTTCAGTTAATTACAAATTAAATTTTAATTCCAAATGCGCCATCTGTTGGTACAAGCAACTGTAGTAAAAGTGAAGTTTTAAAATTGAGAGGTTATGAATTTGAT
This sequence comes from Megaphyllum sjaelandicum, assembly GCA_034698745.1. Lineage (NCBI taxonomy): Eukaryota > Metazoa > Arthropoda > Diplopoda > Julida > Julidae > Megaphyllum > Megaphyllum sjaelandicum. The sequence continues at coordinate 3,487 of JAQGBX010005356.1, forward strand.
ATTTGATATCTCTACGCTGGAAATTAAGAAGTGAACTTCCCAATTTCTATTTATTCCGTAGGAGGATTTTTTTATCTTTCCCGGATCCAAGATTGCCTGAGGTGTTCAGTGATTCCATGAAATCTCTGAATGTCAGCCGCGGAAGAATTTGATCATAATAATATTCTTTTGAAAATGCGTTCATCTGAAAATTTTAGAAAAGAAACATTTCCGTAGAAAGCTGCCTTTTTATCTGTAAATCTTAATTCTTAGTGTGCAGAAAAAAATCAAGTTTGAGAATTTTTAAAGTAGTTTAAATTTGCTTGTGGGTGTGAAAGTGACTTATTGAGTGGGACAATTGTCTCCTAAATATGTTGAAAAATACGCTTTTTTGATAGGTGGGGAAGAAAGCGCCAATCGACTCTTTAGAGAAGGCGATAGACCACATGTGCCGCAAGACACGAGATTTGCGCAGACAGCTTCGCAAAGCTGTTGTGGATCATGTTTCGGATTCTTTCCTGGAGACCAACGTCCCACTTTTGGTGCTTATTGAAGCTGCTAAAGCTGGCAACGAGAAGGAAGTCGAGGAATATGCCCAAGTGTTTACTGAACATGCCAATAAATTAGTCGAGGTGGGTGCTAATTTGTTTTGCTTAAGCCTCTAAGAAAAATGTTATTTGAAACATTGTTTTTTTCATCTTAAAGCCTCATTTCAAACATTTTTTGACTCAAAAGATCAACAGATACTTTTTCTATAAAAATGAAATGGGTTTGGCAATCTGAAATCCGGGACATGCCATCTAAGACATAAGTTATATTCCTTTTTCTGAAAATGCCATATTTTTTCTTCTAACTTTATTAAAAAGGTGGCGAATTTAGCATGCTCGATGTCCAACAACGAGGATGGCGTGAAAATGGTCCGTTTTGCTGCTGCGCAAATCGAGAATCTTTGTCCGCAGGTAAGCTTCAGTTTCCTTCTGCTATAATTGCTGCAATCGGTTTTTTATCACCAATTGATTTTAGGTTATCAATGCGGCGAGAATTTTGGCTGCCAGACCACGTTCGAAAGTAGCTCAGGAAAACATGGACGTTTTTAAGGAGGCGTGGGAAAACCAAGTGCGCATTTTAACCGAGGCGGTTGATGACATTACCACCATTGACGATTTCTTGGCAGTTTCAGGTCAGTTAAATATATTTTGATTTGTTCACAATACGAATCTTTTCAAGCAAGGTATAAAATTACACATTTTCAATAAAAAAAGTTGTATGTAGTTAACAATTGTAAATAACTGACAACTTGACGATTTTTTTTTGATATTACTAATTTCCCATCTCCATCCTAGTCTTATTTTCGAATAAGGCCAAGTTCTGCATTTAAGTCTGACTCGGATAATGTGAATTCTCGGCTGCAAAGAATTAATTTAGACTTGACGATCATTCACGCTGTTTCAGCAAAATGAATCCGAGACTTTTTCGACTATTTTGCATCATTACATAAAAATCAATTTTTTAGGAATAGGCTAAGTAAAAAAGTTTGTTAGATAAAATTTTAATGAAAATATTAAAATGTTTTATGTATCGTCTAAAATTATCTTCGAAGATTTCTCGTGTATAGTGGACCACTATCACACGCTCTTAAATTTCTTATTGTGGAGGCAGAAGTTATCAACCGAGTAAAAATCAAAGTTTCTTATTTGCGTTTCTGTTGCTTTCTTGCAGAAAACCACATCTTGGAAGACGTGAACAAATGCGTTCTGGCTCTTCAGGAGGGTGATGCCGATACACTTGATCGCACGGCAGGGGCGATACGAGGCCGCTCCGCTCGAGTGTGCAACGTGGTGACGGCGGAAATGGATAACTACGAGCCTGGAATATACACGGAGCGGGTTTTGGAGGCTGTTGCTGTACTCCGTGACCAAGGTGATTGAAGTTAATAGCTTACCTTTAATAGGAAAAATATATTATACTTTTTACGCATTTCAGCTATGTGATTATAGGTATTTTTAATCTGAATATAACTTGCATGTTTTATTATTCACAATGCTTGATGCAGTAATGCCTAACTTTGCTCAGCGAGTTGAAATTGCTGTGGAGGCGTTAGGCACTTCGCCACAGCGAGATGTCGACGAAAATGAATTCATAGATGCTTCACGATTAGTCTACGACGGCGTACGAGAGATCAGGCGCGCTGTCCTCATGAACAGGGTATGGTTTTCGATCATTATGTTTATGTTTTTATTCAAAATTCACATTGCTATTGAAAAAATCTGGCAAGCCTCGTGAAATTTTGGGTCACTAAGTCAAGCGGGGATACGAGAATTACGAATTGAAAATGTATTACGTTAAGGAAAATAACAACATTTAAGAGGGTGTACAAGCTGTTCGTTCTCTATGGGAATCACGGCAAAGTTGCCTTTAGTGGTAAAATGAAACATTTTCAATAAAAATGTTACGTTCTACAGTGAACGAAGGCAAATAACTAGGAATTGTGAATTCTAAAGCAGTTTAACTTTTAATGCATCAAATTTAAATGAATTTGAAAACTTTTTTTTGTACTCGGTTTTGCGCAAATTGATTACTAGGCATCGCTTCTTTTCTAATTCCAGTGATTATGTTAATATTAAAATGCGTGGAAAATTGATAAACCTTAACATTTCTTAGTTATTTACGTTCGTTATCTACAAGCAAGAAGTTATTGAAAAAATTTTATTTTATGCCTAAAGTTATCTTTAAAAAATTTCCATTGACAACGGATTCTTGGTAGATCCTCTTTTTTGGAAATATTCCAAATAATGCTAGTTTTTCACATAGACCGATGATGAGCTGGATCCTGAAGAGGTCGTTTTGGACGAGCAAAATACATATGATACCCGTAGCAAATGTAAGCTGCACAAATGAAATATTTTGCGGCAGTTTTGCTCAGGGACGGAGAACGATCTTGCGGATCATGTTGCGAGATGGGTTACAAGGGGAAAAACAATCTGTTGATTTCACACTTTTGCTATGTTTATTGTATGTACGATTGCAATCCCATTTACAGACAGCTGAAGAACTGGACTCGGAAACCGAAATTGAGTACGAGGATAACACGTATGAGACCAGGAGCAAGTGTAAGGGTTTGATATGAAGTGATCGAAAAAAGTAACATCGGATCGTTTTACTTAAAAACTAACGAGTCGCGTGCAATTTACCACCCATTAACACATCACTTATTGCTAACTCGGTTTTGGTTTTTGCATCCGCCGTCATCTCCATCCCTGGGCTGCTGCTAACATGTTTTTTTAACTAATCGGGATTGAATTGATGAGACTGAGATGACATGCAGTATCTAAGTCATGGGGAGTTCGTGGTCAAATAGGATTTTCAAAATTGCCAACATATTTTTGAATTGAGCATGTCTTCAAGTTTCCATTTCTGATACCAGTTGGAATTTTAAGAAATTTCGTGAATTTCTTATGAATATTTTCTGTTAGCATAAAAATGTGTTTAGGTGGTCTAAAATATTATCAAATGTTGATTAACCCACATACCTGTATAATTAGAATTATTGTCCTCAAAAAAATTTGTATACAATACACTCGTAATTGCCTATTTGGGTTACCATGCAATAATCTTTTTTGACCAAAGACGACCCACCATGAAATTTCAAGTTGTTAAAGTTGAGTTAAAAAAAATGTTCTTTTCATAATTTCACAGCGAGCGCTCACACTGATCACGATGAATACCCCGACATTAGCGGAATCAACAACACTAGAGTAAAGTATATTTTTTGTTCATGTTTGAAATTCATTTTTTGCCTTGGAATAGTCGTTTTTAATTTTTGCATTTTTTAATTTAGGATGCTATGCGATTCATGGCTAAAGAAGACAAGGAGAAAATCCTGCAACAAGTTGAGATCTTTCGATCGGAGAAATCAAAGTTTGATCGAGAGGTGGCGAAGTGGGACGATACTGGCAATGACATCATCGTTTTGGCCAAGCACATGTGCATGATCATGATGGAAATGACAGATTTCACTAGGTAAGTAAAATCGGAATAATTTAGGCTTGTTAATATGTGCTCAAAGAAATAACGAGCTTAACTTACAGAGGACGAGGACCATTGAAAACCACCATGGACGTTATTAATGCAGCTAAAAAGATTTCCGAAGCTGGCACAAAATTGGATAAATTGGCGCGGCAAATAGCAGATCAGGTATTCCATTTACTGGAATTAGAGCTAAATACTTTGTTTAATATGACTAAAAGTTACCCGTTTGGGCATTGTTGCCTGTGGCTACTAATTTTTGGAAAATATTAAATTCCTTCATTAATGGTTTATATAAATTGCTCTTGCATTGAAAGTTCTCTAAAACTCCCTTGTATAGTATCTTAAATGAACTCAGTAAAACAATTAAAGTTGATTACAATGAAACACATATTTTAGAGAGGGATGGCAAAGTTTGTTCGTTAAAAAATTCAAAATTAACTTGCACTTCAATCTTTTGTTACAGAATCTCTCAAAGTTCTCAAATATGGTTTGCCTAAAACTATCCGTTATTGAAGATTTTTTTCTGAACATTTTCTCAAAAAGTTCTTGATTAATTTTATTAAAACATGGGGCGAATACCCAGGTACTCGAACAATTCGTTCTTCTTAACCAAAAATTTCGTTTTGCCGAGTTTGTCTTAAATGAACAAATTATCAATTTTCAAATACATGTATACGCTAAGATGGACAGGGATTCAAAATTAATTCTCACGATCAATATAGTTTTGACTATTTACCTTCGTTATCTGCAAAGGAATTATTAAAAATATTTTAATTTTATGTTTGAAAGTTACCTTTGAAAAATTTATGTAGTAGACCCCCTCAAGACCATGATGCATTAGAAATCTGTTTCTACAGCTATGATAATTGGTTAAGTTGCACGCAGCCGTCTTAACCAATCCGATCTTTAGTGTCCCGAGTCGAGCACCAAGAAGGATCTGGTGGCTTATCTTGAGCGTATCGCCCTTTATTGCCACCAGCTGAACATCACCAGCAAAGTCAAAGCTGAGATCCAAGTGCACAGTGGCGAGTTAGTGGTATCCGGGGTGAGTCGAACATACTTAACATTCTCGCTTTTCTCATCGGCTTCTTGCTTTCGCCTATTTCTAGTGTCCCGAGTCTAGCACTAAGAAAGACTTGCTGGCCTACCTGCAGCGTATCGCACTTTACTGTCACCAGCTGAACATCACCAGCAAAGTGAAAGCTGACGTGCAAAACATTAGCGGCGAGTTAGTCGTCTCCGGGGTATGCCCACGTGTAACCGTTTGGTGTATCGTGGAGGAATGCCATGCTTGCCTGAAAATTTACTTTTAATTTTGGCACCATTTAGTTTGAGAATGAATTATTGAGCTGATGATTGTCGTGACGTAATCGTAGCTGTAAAATTAAGTGTATGACATTTTCTCAATGATTTTCATGTTGATTAATTTTTTTAGTTATTATTTATTTGATTTTGCACCTCAGTTTTTTGCTGTTCTACGTCAGTTTTTAAGTAGGGTAACTGGTCCGTTTCCACGAGGAAAAATGCCGCCTTAAGTGGAAATTAAAAAAAAATTAGGCCTACATGTATTGCTATGGGCTTGACTTTATATTTGTAAAAAATTACAAGTTCTGCCATAATTGGTTCACAAGTACACCATGGTTATAAAAAAATTTAATTTTATCATTTTTGTAAAATTTCTGTTAGTTTTCTATATTATTGATACTGTTTTTTATTAAAACATTATCATACTTTAAAAAAGTCTCCATACTTTGGTAACATTGCCTATTTATCACAAAAACGTGTTATCCGATCATCCGTAACCCAGATAACTTGCATTCTTCTGTACAGCATGGTTCCTTCAGACCTGGAAAACCTGGAAAAGTCAGGGAAGAATGGTTTATTTTGAAAATGTCAGGGAAATTCAACGCAGTCATGGCGATCCAAATTTATTACTTCTACAAGGTTTAGCTCAGGACCCATTTCCGAGTAGAAATTTGCAAAAATTTGCCACATTTTCAGAGTACAGATTTGCAAAATTTTCCACGTTTTCCATGCACAAGTTTACACAATTTTCCATGTTTTCTGAGTATTAATTTGCAAAATTTTCTACGTTTTCTGAGTACAAATTTGCAAAATTTTCCACGTTTTCCGAGTACAATTTTGCAAAATTTTCTACGTTTTCTGAGTGCAAATTTGCAAAATTTTCTACGTTTTCTGAGTGCAAATTTGCAAAATTTTCCACGTTTTTTCGAGCACAACTTTTCAACATTTTCAGAATACAAAAATGTTTATGTTAATTTTCAAAATTGTCGTTAGTAAATTTAAAAAAGTAATTTCCAGTGTCAATTTTGGAAAATATGTTAATTTATCACATTGGTATTGGTCAGGGAAATTTTTCTAAAAACCTGGAAAAGTCAGGGAAGTTGAAAAATGAAATTTCTGAGGGAACCCTGTACAAGCTCGTATTTGCATCAAGCCATGTTATTGTGTCAAGCCAAAGTAAAGAACCATTTGGTTATAACATGTTTTACGAAACTATTAGACAGGTGCTCTGCTTATAGATGAAATGATTTTTACTGAAAGTTAACTTTTGTGAATTTGGACAATTGGCATTTTTAACAAATTCTGATTTGTTTTTTGTTCAGCTGGATAGCGCCACCTCTCTCATTCAGGCTGCTAAAAACTTGATGAATGCTGTTGTGCTTACGGTCAAGGCTTCTTACGTTGCATCAACAAAGGTACAATTTTTGTGCATTTTAAAATTTTGGTCATTAAGCCTTGTTCAGAAATGTTTTATTCAATTTTATTTTATTGATGTTTTGTAAAATTTTATATTTAAATAATTCAATGCTGATGTTTTAATGTTGTCATTTTGTTTGAAGTATGGTAGAGACCCACTAATCGGAAAGGTTTATTCTTGAACTGGTAAATAATGAAATGTTATTTTAAAAAAAAAGATTAATTAATTAAATAACAATAGATAATGATTATTATGAAGGCGGCTTAGAGTTTAGAAAGTCTGAATCTAATAGGCACATTTAAATTGTTGAAACCATAACTTAAAATATCGTTAATTATGAAATTTTTGTAAGATGTTGTTATTAAATAATAATACTTATAATAATTAACTCAGTACATTACTCATTTTTTATTTTCATAACAAGTACTTCCAGCTTTTTTATTAAAACATTCTCTGGAATTAATTAATTCAAATCGATGAGGTTCTACTATATTTCTAGTTGTTTGCTACACAAGTAAAATCTTGATTTTATATTGAAGAAGCATTTTTTGTGTGTAGGCTTTATGACCAGTGATCTAAGCATTTGAATACATAAGTCTAGGTCTAAGGTCTTGCATGACTTGGCATGTAACAAAATCTCTTTGTGCTGTTAATTGACGGGTTGTGTCTAATTCTAATCCGAAATTTTATTTCAGTACCCAAGAAGTGGACTCGTCAGCGTGAGTGTAAGTGTCAGTTGTGATGGTGTGTTTCACAAAAAAACCTTCATGGCCGAGATGTTTTTTATACTAATAATATTGCAAGATTATTTTATCATGACCAAATTTTCGCAATTAAGCACAATGTTTCGATTTTCGTCTTCTTTAGGTGCTGGGAATGTAAAATAATTAAAATGTAACCCAGATCAATTAAAAAATGCAAAAATGTAAAAAACAATGATTTTACAAGTTTCCAAACATTTCATTCCAAAAAACTCGCTTCGTAATGCTATTTACTAAGCGAGTTTTCTGGTATATCAGGTTTGTGTTGTGAACATCAATGTACATTTGTGTGATTTTAAGTTATTTAATTTTTGATGTTTATATTTGCTTAGTAATTGATTGTAATCCTAAGGATAGACACTATTTGGCATTGTTTAAGCAAGTTTTATTGTACAGAATGTTTCGAAAAATTGTAAATGCATTGTAAAATTATTGTATTTATAAGTTTATTTCATTTTTTATGCTTCGTGTTACAAATTTTTATTATTTTACACTTCAAACCCCAGAAAAAAAGCAAAATGCTATGATTAATTGAGAATAAAATAAATAATTTATTCGCGATAAAATAATCACTCAATATTATTTGAAATTACCTCGGAAACATGAAAAGAGATACTTTTGACTTGTGATTATTTAACTTAGAAAAATTCGTATCGTTTAGTCTCCAATTGTGGTCTGGAAGATGAAAGCTCCGGAGAAGAAGCCTCTGGTGCGTCGTGAGAAACCGGAGGAGGTTCGAGCCAAGGTTCGCAAGGGCTCCCAGAAGAAACATATCTCCGCTTTAAAGGCCTTGAGCGAATTTCAGAGCCCTGCGGAAAGCGTTTGAGGTTCGCCCGAGGTCAAATCCGATTTTTACTACGTGTTTCTCCCATTTCACGATCGGCATCTTAAGCAACTCTGCTTAAATTATGTGTACGTCCTCTCTTCCCCTTCAGCAATAATATATTGAAATTTTAGCACTTGCGACACCGAATCGTTTAACACTTTATTCCCGACATTCTTGGACTTTCTTGCACTCGGGGAGTCTGATCACGTATCTCGAATGAACTCAGTGCCCCCTCGATATGGCGTACGTCCCGTGCAATAGTATTTGTCAAAGCGCCTAATAGTAGCGTTCATATTGCATAACGTTATCACGCTCTCATTGCTGTTCGCGCCGAGGTAGCATTTTTACCCCTGAAACATTTCCATTCGTTTACCGTGGGTTAGTTGGGCATCCTTTTCGTAACTTTTTTAATCGGTCCCTTCGATAGGGTGCTGGAAAACTGTCCTATTTTTTATATATCTACCAAATGATTTTATAAGCTGTGATTTTTTACTCTTTGCGAAGATTTTTTTTTATATTCAAGGAGGGATTATTGACGCAGTTTTGACGCCTCGAAGCGGAAAGTTGGCGTCAAAAATTACCACGTTTAGCCCGGTAGTCACTTGATATCATTCCTCGATTTTTCTTCAATTCACAAATCTGTTTTTCTTTTCTCTTTCTCTAGCAAACAGTAGCGTTCGTAGGAATTCTTGAGTTTTTGCTCGAAAAAAAGTGTCTTTATCAAGTGTTTCACATCGGATGCATAATGTGTGTATAAGTAAAGCCTTGTTTAAATACTGCAAGCTCAGCTGTTGGTGGATTTTTGGACTGATAAAGCGCTAAGAAAGTAGACCTCGTTTTATGTCAAGTAAGGTTAGTTGAGAGGTAATGCAAGCTTAGCTAAACTGTCTTAACGCTTAGTAAAAACAACTAGCACACATCAGTGATAAGGAAACTGGATGCAAACATAATGGGTTACTTGATGTTCAAGCTTTTCTAAGGATCATGCCAAACCCTTTAATGATAAAGTTCAATTCAAGACATCAATGAAAATAATTAACAATAACGTAAAGTATTGTAATAAATTTACATGAAATAAGATGTATTAAGGGTTATTACACCAGAAATCTTACGACCATTTATTTACCTGAACATTTCAAATTTCATGCGAGAAATTATTTTTTTTAAATTAATACTTCAATGATACTACAAATTGAGTCCCACTGTATCCAAAATTTCTGAAAAACGGGATGTTCTGTGTGAAGGAAAATTTTGGAGGGAAAGGGGAAAGTATCCTATACTTCAAAAACAGCAAATCAATTTTAGGCATAATACAAAAAAAAAGTTTAAACTAACAGCTTCTCATGCACACGAATTTATTTAAATTTCTTTAGTAATCAAGATCAATTTTGAATGAAATGATCTTAAAACATATGAAAGAATAACATTCCATGTTCTGGTTATTTTATGAGAAGTATGGACTTTCAATGTAATAATGAGATTTCCTCGCTTTAAGTTCAGTTTATTGACATTCCCATCAGTATTAGTGAGCGTTACATGAAATTGATCTGATGCTACAGTGAGTACGAAATTACGCCCCCACAGAATACTGAGAAAAACAGAAAAAAACAAAATAATCAAAATTTCAAAATTCAGCCGAATTATTTATCGGACTTGTCCTCCTTTTCCTTCTTGGCTTTCTCTTGCTGCTGAGATAGTGCACCCATGGCACTACGTATTGCCTCGCTTTGAGGATCCACACCTAAGAAAGTACGTTTTTTTTGTAATGTAAAAAAAGCAACCTAAACCTTGTAACTTCCAAAATTACACAAATTTATACCTGGGAGACTTTGCAAAACGCTTTGCAGAAAAGCAGGATCGTTCATCACTTCCGAATAATCATCATTCTCTGCCTAAAAGATTAAATGGTGAAAGTTATGACAGGTATCCCAGCCACTTTTAAGCTTGACTATATAGGATTTATAGGACATTTTACCCCAAAAAATAGGACAATTTTTAGGAA
>JAQGBX010005357.1:0-13804 GCA_034698745.1 Megaphyllum sjaelandicum
CCCCATAGGGGGACCGGGGGGCCCCTTCCTTTTTACGTAAATTAAAAGGCAAGTTGATATTACTATTTTTTATTTTAATAATTTTTATGATTTACTATTTATTTTAAAAGATATTGAACGAATCATGATAGCTGGACCACCCTGTATGTACAGTAGATATCTGCATGGAGACTGTTTTTTTGAATGTGAATATGGGGCTGCGCATAAACGATGTCCATAATAATTCTCTAAATGTTGGCCTCGCTATTCCTAAAAAAAATAATCTTTTCTCCGCAGTATAAGGGCAAATATTTTCGTTGTGAATCATCATGTTCGCACCAGCGAAGACGTTCGGTGTTGCTCCTCTTCAGGTTGTTGCGAAACTCGCTGGCGATATTATATAGTTCGTTATTGTTCCCAAAGCAATCATTTTCCTGCCCTAGTAACTTTTTGGCATCAGCCCGATTACCTTTGCATCCAATTTCGTTCGTTTTCCCAGCTCTTTTTCTATATTTGCCAGAAACCTCTCTGTTACTTCGCCCTTTTGAGTTGACACGAGATTATTAGAAAATCAGAAATGCACAAGCACGAAACCCGCTTCACTCTGTTAGCTTTTTCCAGAGCTAGTCTTATTTTTATTTTTTTGTTGGAAAAGCTCAGAGGCCCACCAAAAAGTAAGTTGAAGCGCACGTCTGAACGAGTTTTAATATAAACACGTATATCAATCGTACGGATCAACGAGTGGCTCGAGAGGGAAACGGATTATTTTCTTCCTTTTATCCAAATTGATTTGTTTGGGAAATGTTCCTGTACGTTCGCGCTCTGGGGCAATTTAAATGGTCCTCTTTGGATCGAGGGACAATAACGGCAACGATCGCCAATCTGTGCCTTTAACCCTTCTTGCTCCAGTTGCTTTTTATTTCCCAACTTTTTCCGTTTTTTTCCTCTTCGAGGACAAGATGAAAGTCCAGTCTAGCTTCTTCGTAACTGAGCTTAAGCGCCAGTGGCTTGCTGGTTGAGGCCACAAAGGCGATCGACAAATACGATTTTTGCAAGTTTATCGACTTGTATCGATCTGGTTCAGACGCGAAGATCGACACATCTAGGAAGAAATGGTTTGAAAATGCTTTTGAAGAGTTATTTTTGCTGAATGTGTTGAAATTACGAACGCATTTCGTTCACGCAGCTCGAATCGTGCTAAAACTTGAAATGAAACGTATAAAACTCAATATTTTAGGCCAAAATTTTGTAGCCTCACATTCTTCCAAAAGAAATGTCCAAATTCCAACTTTACAATTTCATTTAGATGTTCATTTTGACAAAGGGGTGACATTATCCGCGAAAAAAGATGAAGATTCACGGCAACGTTGTTTCGTTGTCGAAGTTACTTTCTTTAATAAATTCAACTGCAGGGTGGCCACAGGTCAGGGCAGTCAGAGAAAAGTCTGGGAAATTTGTGTGTGCATGGTCGGGGAAGTCATGGAAATTTGTGAGTGGTCAGGGAATTTTTCTCAAATAAATCCAAAAAGCTATCCATGCACTCAGCCTGCTAGCAGCTCCATCCCCAATCCTCTTCAGCTAGACTCGTAACAAAATCTAATGTTTTGCCAAGCTTCTCATTGCAATCGTTATTTTATTTTTCATTATGACAAAAAAATTGATATGCGTCAACGAGTAAGTTTTGGTCAGGGAATTTTGGATTTTAGTCAGGGAAAAGTCAGGGAAATTGAAAATCCAAATTTTGTGGCCACCGTGAACTGTGTTAGAAATAAAAATATGATTATTCTGACGTTGTGTAATTCCCATTTTAATGTTGTAATTTCGCAACATTAAAATGCCTTTTGAAATGAGCCTGAATTTCAAAATGCATTCGACCAATTGAAAGGAATTCCCAACTATGCATCGAAAGTGCATTTCTTTTCACGTGTGGGTTCAAATGCATTTCTTATGTTTGTTGGAGCTGTATACATCGTTGCACAAAAGGACATGTCTCGGCAGTGAAACTCTTCACAGACGCAATCCTCCCTAGGAGAATTCGCATGTTTTTCCTGCCCCTAGTGGGAATATTAGCCGCTGGCCAAAGAACACCGAATGGGTCTCGTTTAACACACCATGCACTCACTGCCTTTACCGTGGTACATCGCTCTTAACGCTGTTGTTCCGTGTCTTTGGCCATTGGCAAGACTGCGAAACTTCATTAATGTTGCACGAAGTTATGCAATTCGCCAGCGGAGCGACGGAGGGAATACTTTACTTCCGCTTAAAAATCAATAGGCTTGCGCTTTGTACGAATTACCGGAGCATTTTTACTAACATTTCTCCTTGTTTTTTTTTCTCTTTTCCCTTATCGCTTTCTTTCGGAATTTTCCCAACTGAAGGATAGCAGGTAAGCAAACTTGTTATTCAGTCGTTGTATTTCCGAAAAGTGCCGGACGGCGCCACTAGCTCCTCCCTATAGCTTTTTATTTTACTTCTTTGAGCCCGTAAGTTGGTTATGCTTATTCAACCTGAGGTGGAATCGAAACGTTCCGAAAACGTGGAATGGAAGAAAATAAGTGCCGATAGATGAGGACATAATTCCTCCCATTGCAACGTGATGACTTTTTCTACAAAAGCATCGACCCAAATTGATAGCTAATGCGTTGAAAATGCGCAGTCTGAGCGTTATTGCGAATTCTTAGAGCGTATTCTTCCACTTCCGGTTCGCTGGCGACACTGCGTTAGCCTGAGTGTTTTTTTCTTCTTCTTCGACGCTTATAAATGCCCTTGTTTGTAGCACAAGATCATGTCACCGACTTCCGATTTGCTTTGCGTTTTTTATCGGTTATGGAAAAAAATTGAGCATCAGTGCGAATGAATGAATGCCTGCTTTTTATTCTGATTTTACTTTTCCTCGCCCGGCCGATGACTGGCTTCTGCGTTTCGTAGTTATGATTTTCTTCGGTAAATTGCATCATGTCAAATGTGATTGTCAAGCCGTAGGCTAATGCAAGTTCGTCACACGAAGCTGACAAAGTAACAGAAAAATGATGCAAAAACTTGTAAAAGAAAAGTTCATGTGATACAATTGCATGCTGGAGCGCTGTTAACTCGTGGTGTAAAAACGAAAAGAGGTCGAAGCGTTGGACGTAATTTCTGGTTTCGTTTAAAAAATCGCACCCCTCCCCCCGCAATTTTAATCGCAGTTTAAAATGAATCAACTCAGAATTCATCATAAATCAACATTGTTGAAACATACATCTTTAATTTCTGCTTGAATTAAGTCGAGCAAAAGAAAAAAAAGTAAAAATTACGTCATTACATTGTTTTTGAAAGATGCCACGAGGTTTTTTTTTCTTTTCTGAAATGTCCACGCCTCAGGGGGTAAGATTTTCCATAGATGTCCACTAGGGGGGGGGGATGAAGGGGGGTTAAAAAATGCCAAAAAACTGTCCACGTGGAAAATGCCCAGGCCCCCAATGATCACTAATCTGTGCATTTAACCCTCCCTAATTGCTCCGTTACTTTTTATTTCCCAACTTCTTAGCTAGCCATAGTTTTGGTTCAGCAACGGTATTGTCACTCTAGTTATCGTGCATTTCAATAAATCACCAATCGTTAAAACTTGCTTTATCAAAAAATGTAATATTTTGAGTTGTGTCCTTTATGAAGCGGATCTGTGCGTGCGGAGACACACGTTGTCAAGGTCATTCGAATGCTAACTTGTGAAGTACGCACTGTACAGTACACATGTAAATTGGAGACCTGTAGAGGATGGAGAAACAGGGCTAGCACAACAAACAGAACGAAATTCGGACAGAAAGACGGGAGAAACAGGCAATCAAACATTACTTCAAATGTTTTCTTGCTTGACACTCGGAACATGCAGGAAAGTGAACCTTGGGTTAGAAGGACGTTCAAGTTTACTAGGTTTACTTTCCTGCATGTCCCGAGTGTCAAGCAGGAAAACATTTTGAGTAATGTTTGGTTGCCTGTTTCTCCCGTCTTTTTGTCCGAATTTCGTTCTGTTTGTTGTGCTATCCCTGTTTCCCCATCCTCTTCAAGGTTTTTTGATTTATTTGTCATTATGCACCGAGTTTCTATTGTTTCCTCTGATCTGTTCCACCCGGTATAAGATCAAAGGGCTTTAAATCTAGTTTTAAAACTGAATCAAGGAAGAGAAGAAAAAACCGAATTTGTAGGAATAAAAACTCACCATTAAAATGATGTTATTTTACGCAAATTCGCATTTCTCCTCTGGCCGGATCCATTTTATTGCAATCTTCCGAAATGATCAAGCTCGAACAACGTAGATATCATTGGCATTTAGCGCCTCAGCAATTCACGTTTATCGATTTACCCGATGTGATCGTACCTTTTCGGACGACCTCCACACAAATGGAGATATGCAATTTTTGGGATGTTGAAAAATTGAGTTTTCAGACTCGCCGAAATCGAGTTACTCCGTGGCACTCTAAGAGTGAAGAAAAGAGTCTGGATGGATTACCGAGCAATTTATTCAAGAGCTCGTACCCATGTGGGTATTTCATCGTTTTCAGATTGCTTTTTTTCCCTTCACGCGGAGCGTGTCGGAGTTGACTCTTGGTCAATTCTGTTTTGCTTATCACTTTTTTCCCATTGACTTCAGCGCTGGTCGATATATCTAGCTGTCGAGCTCGGATTTCTTTCTTGTCTTCCATCCTCCAAACTCTCTTAGTTTGTAGCGAGGAAGATGGCCGTTTTGCGCGTAATCCATGCAAACCACAAACTCAATGAAATCTATCAAGCGGCTCGCCTGGCCATTGATCTCGCGGCCAGAAACGTGCGAGCCCAAAGGCTGATGCTTTGCCTACCAAAAAATAAAACGAAATTGGAATTGGGGTCCTCACCTCCGTGTCATGGGCGCTTGAAAGCTCCACTCCTTGTGCCTTTTGAAGAGATACGTGTACCGTACAGTGTCAAAACGCTGTGGATCTGCTGTTTTATATGCAAACCAAGAGGCTGAAAGATAGCTTTTTTCCACTTGAGAAGTGAATGCTGGAATGGAGAGATGACAGTGTGAGGCCCTTGTATCGATAGACAATGACGACGTCGCAACCAGAGCATTTGCTCAACTTATAGTGATAGACGTTCGTTTGTTTTCGGAATGCATGCCTGTGTGGTGAAAATCTGTTATCTTTTGATGCTATACTGGCGTAAAATTTTCGTATGACGATAGGTAATGTTTATTTAATGTACATGTACTGTACGTGGTATTTTGTGATACATGAGGTACATGAGGTGGGGTGTCAGTCATCACTTATGACTGACTGAACGAACGAACCTTTGCTAATTACTTTAATTGCCAACAGGCGCTTAATGCCTTTCACTAACTCTCTTGGATGTAGATTTCAGTTCAGCTTTTCAGAAGTTTAAAACCTGTCGAGGTCTTAATTATCTGGTTATCATCGTTGACATGAAACATATGATCCGCTCGATCGCGTGCCAACGATATTTCATGCTGAATGCCGGAGCGAGAGCATTTGCTCAATCCAGAGATGAGCGTTCATTTGTTTGACTAAATATCAGTTTCTGGAAAAGCTTTTGTTTTTTATTCTTTAATTTCCCTAAATTTGTTTAAGGAAATAGTGCATGCACGCTTACTGTGAGATCACAATTATGGGAGGCGCTTGTATCGATAGATTATGGTAAAATCGGAGGGAGAGCGATTTGCTTAATCCAGAAATGGCGGTTTATTTTTCAAATACCTCTTTGGTGAAAGGCTTCATATTTTGATGCTTTCATTTTTAAATTGTATTGTTAGGAATAGGAATGGATTTTGTGATATTATAAAATATGGGAGGTGTTTGCATCAATAGACAATCAAAATCAAAATTTCATAAAGTTCTTACAGTAGATCATGGCAAGTTTATTTTCTTAATTTTGTATTCAATGTTTGTACTTTCTCTGATGAACACTCTGAGCATTGTAAGTTTGTGCTTTGTATCGATCAGATTAATTATACATGTATATTCAATTCAATTCAACTCAGTACCCTACTATCAGTAAATAAATACCATGTGGTATTTATGCAAGCAGAATTTGTTTTCATTATAGTATGGGTATTGTTTAAAAGAGTTGTCTTGGAAATACGTTCGTTACCGTGGAAATTGTATTATTTTCTATAAAATTGTTCTTGATACCATAGAAACGTTCCTTGATGTCCGAAAGGACGCGTGCCTACAAATTAACATTTTTCTCAGCAAGTATATGCTTTGCTTTTCTTAGCGATTAAGATCAGGTATCGATACCTCTGTTGAAAGATTTTATCTCGGAAAATATTGCCTTTCACATTTTATCCAAAGAAACTTTTCCACAAAAAGAGGTTATAAATGTACTGTTCTTTAGCAAGCTGACGTTTTCTATATTATTTATTGCTAGCTTTTCATTGACGTTTATATGAAAAACTAAACAAAAGATAACATATACATGCGCTCGCATATCGACTTTTATAATAAATGACATTGATTTCGGAAAACGCGGCCTTTTCATGCAAGAGTGGGACTGGTGTGTTGGAAAAATGTTGCGAGAAGCCTATAGATATTTACTTGTTATTATGTAATTGTTTGCTCAAGACCGTTAGAAAAAAAGCTTGTGTTTGCTGGACAAATAGGTTTTTATCATTACCAGCAAATTTGAAGTAGCAGACTTTACAATTTTTAAAATATTTGCAATTGTGTTTATAATGGAATGTACATCAGTACATGAACCTTAGTAACAAATCCAAAAACGTTTTTCACCTAGTTATAAATTTAAAATGCATCGCAAGATGTATTAAAATCATCATTTGTTAAATTCCCTATGCATTTAAGTTCAAAATGTACAGTATTTGCTTACACGTTTTCAGCACATAATTACAAATATGTGATAATTTCATTTCTCCCAATAAAACTGTGATATTTTTGGGATCATGAGATTATCATTAGGCTATATTGACAATTTATGGGAAAAAACTAGTATTTTGATTTACCCAACTTATGGAGATGCCCACTATATGGGGATGCCCAAGAACGGAGCAGTGACTAGATAAAAAAACCTAAACTTCGTGGCTCGTAAAAATGGATGACAGTAAAATACGATGTAACTTTAAAGCGCTTGTTAATATTTATGAAGATGAAGTGCATTTGCCTAGCATAACTCAATTTCTTTGCTTGTATTTTCACAGAACGAAAGCAGTCAGGGCCAGCAGCAGCAACAGCAGCAACCTCTGATGTTCAACCCTTCGCAGATGGGAGGAGGCGCGCCGCAAGGGAGCGCCCTAAGCGCTCAAGCCGCACCCCGAGGAGGACTTCACAGATACGGACGCTACCCCCGATAAGGATTTTAGGTTTTAGTGAAAGGATTACGAATTGCGTTCTAGCCAATTCCCCACTGCAGCACACTGGGCTCAACACCATCTCCCCGAACATCCGAATTCCCAAAATTTGCTGTTTTTAAGTTGTTGATTGCATGTATTTTTTGAAATCGAAGGAACGGCCGAATAGATTGATTCTTTGGATATGCCTCGAGAGATGAATCCCGTTTGCTTTTTCAGTTATCCGCAGGGTCTCTGGACGTTGTAACATCGTGTGACCATGATACTGCTGCAATGACATCGAATATGCTTGAGAATCTGCCAACTGGTCACTCTTAGAAATATTTCCTGAGCTATGTTCAATGTATCATATGTGCCGAAGCTTCAAATTTTCTGGATTGCTTCGAAATTTCAAGATAACTTGCAGCAATTTAGGATTTCTGCAAGCGATCCTTGATGAACCACGTGAAATGGCCAAATTCATGACCAAAGGACTAAATTGCTCAATTTTTTTTGGACTTTCAAGTAAATCTTTCAGAATAGATTAAGCATTCCATAGCGAAATAACTCCATCTTGGCTTCCAAGTGCAATTTTGTTGTGGATTATCACGAAATCTCAAGAAATCTTCCATAATCTGTAGTTCGGACAGTTGCGTAGTCATGTTCGAAGTTTGCGGATATGACAAAATCACCGATTGTCCTGCAGAATTTTATCGACTCGCTCATAGAATTTTATGTGATGGTATCAGAATTCTGGAAAATCTGTCGAGATTTTACAATTTTTGTCTTCCGTTTCCGGAAATATCTTAGAATCAAATGAATCCCACTGTGGATATCATAGAAGTCATTGAAAGATGACGATCGCCTGTTTGAATCGGGGCTTGACTGCATCCGATCTGGCGAGGTCAGTGTGACGTCACGATTATTCCGCGACAATGGTTCGCGAAAGAGTTTGATGTCATCAAAAGCAGCGAAGCATGGCTTCGTAAAGTAGCAAAGCAGCCGCGACTCCCTTCTTTGTCGAAATGTCTTTTTTTTCTCGTTATATCCGAATATTTCCAGGCTCTTTCAACTGCTTGGAGTGCATTTTTCCCGAATTACAACAATGACAGAGCTTTGAATCGCGAAGAAGCAGCCTCCCAAATTATGGCATAACCCGAATTTAACATTTCTACACCAATTTTTCCCCCAGACTTTTACGAGCTCGCAAAATGATGTTTTACTGCCGGAAAGGCAATTTTGGACACGAAACTAGAATTCACTGCTCATTGATGGCCAGCATTTTTCTTCCTTCTAAGATGGAGTCACCCCAGACTTCGCTAAATTCGCCTTAGCCGATTTTGAGGCACATTTCTAAGATAACTGGTACACCCCTAATGAAAACTGTCCAAGCATAAGCAATGAGCAGAAAAAGTGATGCCTGTGCAGGAATCCGACAATATTATTCGTTCCCTCGATTTAATATCCCATTCGGCTTCGGCTCAATTCTCTTTACTTTCGCCATAACCGCATTTGTTAGGCGTGCAATTTGAAACCGGATATAACGAATTGTGAGGGTCTGTCACAAGCTCCGTTATTCAGGATGTAACGAAATTTTTGAAGGATTATCAAATCGATATGGCAAGATGCTGAATTGCTAATGACGCGTCTAGTTATAGGACCCTGTAACCATCGATTAGTTTCTGTTGGCCATCGGTCAAAAAGCTGCAGGTTCCAGGATGAAAATTGTTTGGCCTTTTTTGAACCATTTCTGCTGCGCAGTGTCATACATCATATTAATAGTGGCGTTTTTATGAGTATTGCTTCGGACTAGTGATTGCGAATGTACAGTGTCCATTGCTGCTAATGCCCTCTTCTACCGATGATGACCGGCAGCGTAAGACCGGCTTCTGTTACAGACATTTTGAAAACTGTTTCACTCCATGCACTCTGTAGTGCGTCTTATGCCTTGCGTTATAAAATTTTTTAATTTCACGGCTAAGACTTGGCTGCTTTTCGTCATCTTTGAGAGGATCTGTTCTCTAATTTGAACTCATTTCCTCAGTGACTCGTTTCTTTTTTCTTTTCATTCAATCTTATTTTCTGTTTCCGTTGTCGGTTGTTTTTCCACCGTATCTCTTAAGCCCCTCTCTATTGATTTTTTTCACCCTGCGGTTTGGAAACCACGTAATTCAGCAGAACCTGGTAATGGGCAACCGTCGTTCCTTCCCATTCCCAAAGCCGTTCTAGCATGCCCTGGTGACTGCCAGAAGCCACCTAATGCCCCCAATGCATCGGCCTTGACGAAGGAGACTTTAAGAGAAGGTAACATGAAAATATAACCAAATGAATGGTTGGATGACATATGAGCACTGAGTTGCTGGTTAGGATGTGGACCGGATAAAGCAAAATGTCATTTAATATTATTTAAATCCATATCATCTGGAATCTTGCACTCTTGGTTAGACTCACACGGGGGTGCTTCTGAACCAATATACTGATATCCATTGGAGTATTGACTTATTGACGCACTTTTATGGCATTACAAAGCTTGTCTTGTATGTAATGGACATTAGATGACCAGCAGAATGCCCTATTTGCCCCTCCAAGCGTCGTAACTTTGACGATTTGCGGATGTATTGATGAATTTACAGATGGGTCTGAGTGGACGTTGTCATGGGCACCGACTTCGAGGTGTCGCAAAAATGTAAATGCACCGACCGCGACACCCCCAAAAAATACTAGCACGGTGAAAACAACCCCACTTCCGCCTTATTTTATTCGCTGTTGGTTCACTCGGTTGGACGCCAACCAGTGTTAAGTGCTGCAGAACGCAACTTTGTCCCCACCCTGTACAAACTGTGCGTAAGAAGGAAGTATAGCAATCTTCCTGATTTGGAATGAATGGATTTTTGCGCGAAAAATTGATGTTCATATTGGATTATTCAATGCAGGGTTTTTTAATTGTGTCGATTAGCTGTACACAGATTCGTCTCACCGTCACTCAATTATAGCGACATATTCATGGTTGTGGATTTCCTTAATGATTGTACAAAATTAAAAATTGAATTCGTGCGACGAGTTTGGCGAAAATAAAAATCTAATATTTGTCACTAAACGTTGTTGCGGAGCAGTTTTTATATTAACCATACATAGCGTTAAAGAATGTGTTACATTTCAGTATATTTTTTTCCCCAATAGCTCAAGTTTTTTTTTTTAAAAAATCCTAACTCGCGTCGATCTTTGGTTAGGATTATCTCTAGGTCTCTTATCAAAAGCGCCATTAGTCAATGCGTTCGATTCGAACGTTATCCCATGATGCTTTGGAAGTTCTTGTTCGATCTTCATGGTGGTCGTTTCGGGTTAACTTCACTGCTAAAAAATATGCATTTTTTGGACAAAATATTAGCCAGAAAGGACAAATAACTCGGAATTGTCGTTATTTCAGCGTCTGTCCTTGTGTGAATGTGATGCGGTGTGCAAAATCGGTGTTTTGTTTTGGTTTTCTTCGTTGGAATGCATACAAGGACAGTGAAAAAGATTTCAGTCAACTTCCTATTTGAACTTTGAAGAATCTAAAGATTACCACATCTTAATTGATTTAAAAATCTTTGCAAGAAGTTGGAATCAAGCTATGGTCCAGTTCGCAATTAGGTGAGTAAAACTCGTATGTGTTGGTTTTTAAAATTCGTGAAACCTGTGCCACAGCAGTTGGGCAAAAATTATTCGAAACTACAGTAGATTTCAAACTATGGTTCATTACTAGAGTGATGGTTGCAACTAGCAACTAAAATTGTAGTTCTTAATTACTGGTAGGCCTACATAACTAATTTTTGAAACTTTTTAACTGTAGTTGCAAAAGCAACTGAACTATTTTAGTTGAAAAAAATTGTTGTACTGGCAACTAACAGGGTGAACAGGGGGACATGAAAGGCACATGCAGACACGGAGTGTACATACTGATATTTCGTAAACTGTGCCCGTGCCCTAGACTATGCCTGAAGCTTACGCTGTAGACTCAAGTTCTCATACTTGAAGATTGGCTCACATCATGAGTCCTGCTTGCATACCGCGATATGGGCAAGTGGTTTGAATCACGCGTCGGGTTTAATTCATTGATCTTAGCTTAAAGCAACTGCCAAAGGCTTAGTTTTTTAAAAGCTATAAATTTGGTTTCCTAATGGAATTCATTAGTCTTTCGTAAAAAAGCTTAACTGTTTAAATAATGGGTTTGCAATATATTATCAGACTCAACGTATTTTTTTCGCTGTGGATTTGCTTTGAATTATTTTCTCAACCAACTGCAGTATTTAGGGATGATAAATACACCGAGATGCTTCGCAAGTTCACTAAGCAGGGATTTGGGCAAAACTGGGTGTCCAAAATTGAAAATGCCAACATTCCAGTTTTTTTTACCCATCCCAGGTGTCGAAGGTGTCATATAGTAATGAGACCCCTGGGTCTCATTACAATATGACACCTTCGATGGGACCTATGAGTCTTCACAGTTTTAATATTTTAATCCTTTTTTAATATATGAATAACTCATCTGCTCAATTCAAGTACTTCACACTATATGCAATCTAATAAATACCATATAGAATTTTACATTACATTTCATACGTTAATAGAGTCCTTTTCAATTTTCAGTGGCGTTGGATAGCGCCACTGAAAACGGCAACTTCAAGGCTTACATTTTTTATCACTCGGTGGCGCATTGTCTCATAGAGAAAATTTCCTTTAATGAAGGGTCTCATAAGTGTCTCATAGGTCTTATCTGTGTCTCATACAGGAAAAGTCCCATAATGATGGGTCTCATAAATGTCTCACAGGTCTCATAGTTTATGAGACTGTGGTAATGGGATCTCATAGAAACCCATTACTTGTCTCACACAGGACCCATTAATCCCATTAGTCTCATTGAATTTTTCTATGAGACTGTATGGGAATTTTTAGCTGGGATGGAATACAATGTATGTAATACTTTTTTGGAAGCAGGATGTTCAGATGGAAGCAAGTAGATGTATGAGCTAGAAATTTATTTTCGTCTTGTCATATTGATTTTGAGCACTTTGATTTAGAAATTTCTTTCGAGAATACACCGTCAGTTGATTTTCACTTTTTTCTTCTCCGCGTTTTTCTGGCTGTATGTCGCCGATTTACGTCGCGCGAAGGATTTGTAATTAAGTTGTTTATTTTCCAGGGCTGGTTAAACTTTGTACCATCTTCTCAAAAGCAAGGTTTCGAAGCAAAAAAAATATTTGCTTTTAATTTGCATTTGAAACTTTGCGTGAATCTAGATAGCATTGTGCTTTCGGCTGCTTTTGCATTCGGTTTAAGTGAAACTACTGTATACACACTTCTGGAGATAAGCTTAACATTTATTTATAAAATGATGTCGCTTCCTACTTGCGTTCCCATACACTTTTCTCCTGGTGGTTCTAATCTTTTACTTATAATTAATTTCTTCATCCCCATATGTTTAATGTACACAATCGCACAAATGCTGAATAACCTAGTTTGAATTTATCGACTTCTTTAGTAGCGCCAAATCAAGCTCACTTGTTGTTCATAAAGGAGTTAAATGAAAGATGATGAAACAAATCTTAACGGAATACGTTGCACAATTCGTTTTTCGTGAACTTTTTCTAGTGCAGGAGTTTTCGTAATTAATTAATGCATTGGGTCAATTTTCGAAAAGCGAGTTAGCTGCAGCTTTAAGAGCATATCGTAAGGAAGAATGTAATAAAATTTAACGATATTTAGAGATAAAGTATGTAACTTTATTTCGCATAAGATATTTCTCTCGACCCTTGTTATACATGTAGTCAGCCAGACTCCATATATCTTTGACACATTTACACTATCCAGCACCCTAGACATGTTTCTCGTGCAATGCTCTATTGTGTGGAACTTACATGTATGCGTCTTAAATTCTCATTTTCTTTGACAGAAATGTGTGGCAAGTTGCATTCGGTAGAGCTTTTGTATGGTCTGGAATATTTTGCGAGAATATAAACGGATAATCTACATTTACATGTATATCGTGACAAATTAATCAAGCCGTTCTAATGGGATAAATACAGGATGAGTTTTAAGTCTTGAGTTTTTGGTATTGTGGTACATGTATTATAGGTAGGCGCTATCAAATGATGCTATTTCAAGGTTATTACGTTACCATCTTCTAACCCGTAATAGTTAGAGCAAAACGTTCAATTATTAAGTTTTAGGACATCGTGAAATTAGTTTAATGGGGGCATTTGCGACATTCCATCATCAATTTTCACGTTACAAAAAACATTTATTTCTTCATGTTTTCTAACCTGCACAGCAGCAGTTTAATGCAGGAATGCTCGTAGTAGAATATTATGCACTAGCGGTAGTACCCGGCCTTGCCCGGGTAAAAATTGTCGTTTGATTTTCGACCCCACTTATGCGATTAGGAGTTAGATTTAGTTGTCCTTTATCGCCAAAAGATGGCGCTATATGTCCTTTACGCATCCCGGATGGGGGACGGGAAACCTGTTTGACAGC
>JAQGBX010005358.1:0-13803 GCA_034698745.1 Megaphyllum sjaelandicum
TTTGCATTCGTTGGTACTTATAATTTAAAAAATTAAATTACCGACCACTAGCGCCAACTACCGGAAAAACAATTGGTGATGCATATCTAATGAGGTGTGCCAAATGGCACTTCGCCAAGTTATAAATACCAACAAATGCAAACCCTAATGTCTCCAACAACAACAAAAATATTTTGTTTTCCACATTCGTTTGCTTAAAATTAGCAATGCCATTCTCGAGAAGGAGCAATTAAGTTTCTCTGGACGAATTTCACCTTTTATAATCCCGCTCTTGCTGGAGCATTTGAGTCTGCATGTTGAAACACTGGCAGTACATATATTTAGATTATTAATATATGTATCTTAATTATTTTTTATGCCGTACTTTCTTACTCACAGAATTTGCTTCAGTTAATGGCGCATTATACAGAAGCTTAAGAGGCTTTTGTTCATGAGTAGGGCGTCTTTTGAAAACGAAGCTTGGGATCTAATTGAAGAAATGCTCATTTAAACATTCACGAACTGGAGCAGGTGTTCAAATACTCTCCATGGTTTGCCAGCTTTATTCCTTGTAAATGGGCTTCTTTCCAGTCCAGCACATACTTTGAAATTAAGATGGATTTTGGAGCTCGAGTTTTATGATCTGATATTTTCACTCTCCTAGCCTTTGAGTTTAACAAGCGGGGTAAATGAATTAGGTGATGCAATAGGTCTAATCTCATCTAACCATCACTTATCATATTATTTTGTAAACCCAAGCTAAAGAAGCCGAGGACTCTTGTTCTATTTCAAATCGTCTCGAAATCTAAAGCTCTAGCTCCTTCGTCGTTTATGAAACATTCCAAAAGCAGTTAAATTCCAACACGTATGCGTTTTCTGCAATCAGAAATCGCATTGCAAAGGGCTTTGTCGGTTGTACCCATTGATCATGCTTCACAAAGATGATCGGTGGGCACAGACGGATAGCGCCATGTTCATTCTTTCAATAACAGTAAAAGTTTAATTACCCGGAGCGGCAGTTAGTTTTACTTATACAAAACTAGCCGTAAAATCCGGCTTTGCCCGGGCTGTAGGCTACTTACCGAGAGTGAAGCCGACTTCCACGATTACCCGCCGTTTAAATTATTTCGACCCATAAGACATTTTGGACAATGTTTTTAGATGATATCTTACCTTGTCTAACTCGAAAATATCCACATAAAAAAGGAAGGATCGAATCAAGCCTAGTAAGCGGCCATATTGGGAACATGACCGCAGCGCTCCTGAACCACTTCAGTGATTTTTCGTAAAGGCGCTCCATGCAAAAACGGTTCGCATTAGAAATTCCCAGCCGACCTGCCACATACATACATACATACATACATCTCTTCTTTATATACATACTAGCTCGAAGGCCCGGCATTGCCCGGGGAATTATAAATTTATAATAAAAATTTATACAAAAATGAATTAAATAAAGTAAACATAATTCGGAAAATTCAGCGAAGAATGACTTAACTTTGAAAAAGTCAGGGAAATTTAACGTGTTATTTTTTTAAAAATCCAAAATGAATGCTTATACGTGGTTAGATCAGGGCCCTTGCAAAAAAAATTCCCAAATTTCTGAAAAACAATTTTGCAAATTTCTGAAATTTTTCTTCGCAAATACCCCCGCATGGCCTCACAACGAAAGAACAACCAATCAAACAGATCCAGCCACAAACAAAATGGACGCGTTTTGCTTTTTATATATATAGATAAGGATTTCGAAAAGAGCGTACATGTATATTTATTTACCAGAAAGATTTCAATGGGTAATTTGCTTCATTAATGGGTAACATTATAACATTAGCAGACAGTATACTGCATGTCGCCGATTTATTTTCCCTAGAAAAAACCTATACCGGTATTTTTATTAAAATGGCAGATAACAATAAAGCTTCTCATTGTATAACAAAATTCTGATTTGTGTACGCATATACCGAATTTGTTATTCCATACCTAGTAATCTCGTTAATACCTGGGGATATATGCACGGCATGTGATCCGTCAGTTTCGAGCTTTTATATTAATAAGACAACTTTGCGCATTTCATAAAAAATGCAATACTTTGTTATTCATTATACTGAAACATACTTCGCAGTATACTAGGAGAAATGCCTAACTGACGGAGAAAGACGAAGCTCTTTTACTCCTCAGCCTAGGTCCTAGGAGCACGCGTCGTTTTACTTGGAAGGAAATGTTATTTCCATGATCATATGACGGACTCTGTAGCAATGCAGACGATTGCAATAGTAAAGGTCATATATACTGTACGATAAAGAGTGGAAAATTATGAACTCGGCAGGTTTGAACAATAGGCTTATTTAAGCTTCTCTATATCGGTGTTTAAAAAACGTGGGACATTTTAACGTGTAACGGGTGCGCTTTAGAAATGCTACGGGCGTGCATTTATCTCAATAAATATAAATTCAAAGTTTGCTTTAGCCCAGGTTTTCTCTATCAATGAACCCAGCAGGATGTACTTTGGATTGTTATCCTGTTGATATACTCGTTTGCTACAAACAAACGTGAACACATGCACGTTGAATCTATTTATATTAAGAAGTAGAAAAGCGATGCTAGCCCATGGATATTCGATTGAAACGGCGCATGCGCACTTAATACTTGCAGCGAGCTCGTGTCCCTCGAGTACGTCGGGAGGAAACTCAAATACTCGCTTAAAAATGTTCCAGCATATTGATTTGTACTTGATGCCATGTGGCTTCTTTCCTAACTTTTCTGCCTTAAAATGCTCGGGCATTTAATGTAATGTACAGTATAAACGTTCTTCGATAGGACTTGGAAGTAGTCCGAACATACATGTAGCCTACATGTAAGTCCAGGGCAACGAGAAAGTTGCTTTTTGACCGAAAAGACAAAAAATTTCTTAAGCTTTTTGTTGTTGAGAGCTATAGAAATGAAGATAATTTTGCATGAAATGAAAAGTTGCATGCATACACTCTAATTTTAATGGCAAGTTGTCTTCGAACGTTTCAATTAATTTTCTGAGAATATTTCTGATGTTATACAATGTAACCTCTAACCAGTTTCTTTCGAAGTTGCCGTTGGGTTTCCAGCTACATATATACTTGTATGCATGGGTTAAACAGTGGATATTCAGAAAGGTTAATAATTCGGATAGTAAAGTGCATTAATGATAGGATAAATGTAATCTGATAATTATTTCTAATTTTATGGTACGATTTTTTTCTGATAATTAGAACATTTGTTCAGATTGACGCATTATGTTGTAACCTTATATGTATGCCCCTTATACAAATCATGCAAAAATGGTTTTGATTTACTGTATGTATGAATTTCAAGATAGATCAAGTAGGCCCGCAAAAAACGAAGAAAGTTAAGTTGTTCAAAGCTTTTCCGTTCATATGGCTCAAAATTCCATTTCCACGAAAAACCTTTCTGAATTGGGCAGCGCCATACAGTACATTCATGTACATGTATACATTTTTGCAACATGCATGTTACAGCAATGCGAAATCGATTTTTCGAAATCTTTCTGTAATCATAAATTCAAAACATGTGTGCCCGATAAAAATGGATGGTTGAGTGGTTATATTTATTCATTGTTTTATGCTAACCAAATTTATTATACTCAATTGAAAATTCAGTATTATAAATTCAGAGTTAGAAAATTTAGTGTTGTGACAATAAACGAACTCAAAACCTTAAAATGTCAAACCTGCATTCAGAAAATGTTGTTTATACTGTGCATATCGCTATCTTGCAGCTCTTTTACATGTTTTTGAATGCATTATTATTAACTCATTCCTATTGTTCGAACGCTATATACATTGTATACTTCACTGAAATATTGAACCCAAAATTAAATTGTCCCCAAAGAAACAGAAATTTGTTCCCCAAAAGTTGCAAGGACTTCTATTAGCTATTTGGGCCGCAATTTTAGGGATGTTTTAGACAAAGTTGAAGAAATGTTGATAAAAGTTATAGCTGCATGCACGCGTGTAAGTTCATTATAGGTGCCTGTAACGTGCTTTAGCGTTTGCATACAGGCAGTATCTAACGCCAATTAGACCGTCTAGACAATGGCTATTAATCAGTTTGACTAAGCAAAGAGTTCATTAAATGGTCAGATGAAATCGCATTTAATATTAAACCATTATAAAACTATTTTAAGCTGTATAATTTCCCATTTTAAGTTCAGCGCGGAAAGATTTCAAGGCGCATTGTCATATTGGAAATAGAAATTAATTAAATCATCATGTATAGGCTTGCGTTAATTTGCACATGCGTTAAACTAAGGTTAATTGACAGATGATTTAGCATTTGCTGTCACGCAGCTCAAGATTGGATGGCATTTAAGTCGATACTTGGGCAATTACGTGTTCATCACCTCATACAGGTTGTCTATATATACATATTCTAATCCGCATGCATGTATGTGAAGGACCAATTTGGTTGAAATTAATGTAGTCAAATATAAAATCGGACTATTATTAAACATTGAGTCAGTAACTTAAAAGTCACACATACGTTCACATCGCGTCCATCTTGTGTGGCTGTGTGTGTGTGTGTGTGGACCCTCTGGGCAATCCTAAGGCCATAAATCATTCCAACAAATTTTCCCGCGGGGCCATAAAACTGTCAAACCAGTTTCACTACCTTCCCCCTCCCCCCCCCAGAAGGCTCTGGTTTTCCGCTACTAACTCCATCTTTTGAAGTCAACGATAATTAACGTACGGTAACTCTTGATCGCATAACAAAAGTTAGGAAATAAAACAACAATTTTCACCCGGGCAAGGCCGGGTTTTTCCGCTAGTAAATTGATAAATAAACTCTGGTCAACGCAGGCACGTACATGTACGTCTCTCGAAAAGGTGTTCAAGCAACTATCCGACATTTTCAAATTCATGTCAACATGAAGGTTTCCCTTTAACCGAGTGGAAAATTTATTATGATCGCAGACATCGCATCACACGAATTTGGAAAGGATTTCATTTTGAAGTGGAAGAATGTGTAACCGGATCTATATGAATTCGTTGGAATTTCTAGTTTTTCACACGAGCTGGAAGCTGATGCAGAAGCGTTTTCCGAAATATGCGCTCTGGGAAGTCTATTTCTACATAACTAACCATTTATATACAGAAAATTATAGCATCCTCGCTGTTTTTCAACAGCCTCGAGGCTGTGAATGTTGACAATCTCTTCGGTATTAGAGTCTGATGTTTTTGCCCAAGCTCGAATTGACGCAATTGGAGGTCTCCGAATTTGAAGAAATGACAGGTGCGCCATTTAGATAATTACAGATCCTTTACTCAGACCAAACCAACAATGACCTTTTGTCGTGTAATTTACTTTTTTGGGACCTTAAAAGAATTCTTGAATAGGTGTTTGTACTTCGAGGATAAGCGAGTAAACTCAACACGACAATGCACTTAATGGACAACCGTCCAAGTCAAACCAAAACTGCGTTGATGCCTCACGACTGTACATCCCAGCAATGAGTTTTTTTTTATATTAAACATGGCTGTTTTTGTATGATGCGAAGTCATCGAAAGATCTTGTTTACAGAGCGGATTGTTCAACTAGGTTTTTTTTTTGCCTCTACCTTATTTGATTTTTTTCCTTTCAATTTTCATTCGAAGCTAGATGTACTAAGAAAGCAATTTTGGAAACCTTGTAATATACAAAATGACATACAACACTCAATAAGAGTGCCGGGACGTAATTGCAAGAATTTTATGGTGGTTTTTAAAACGAATATTTCGAATCAGATTCGCAGTCTGTGGTTAAATCAATATACATGCAATTGTATATTTTTGATGGACGAAAAAGAATGGTTCGTGAATAACTCCAACGCTTATAGTATTTCAAATGACTTCGTTTTGAACAATTTGGACAAGTCATCTCATCAATCAAACCATGCCCAAGAATGTTGAAAGCTGGTTGATTAATATACTTTGTAATACCGTGTATAGGTGCGAGCACGAAGAATGCTTATTGCAGGCGCTTACCACTCGGTGTACACTAGCGCCACCAAGCAGGATAAGAATGCGACATGCTTTTTACATGAGGGCGCACACAAAGAAAGCTTAGCCGAGCCTGGCTGAGCTTACAAGAAGCGCTTTTTAAGCTTTTTGGCCCACAGATCAATATTGGGCAAAAGTGTAGCCATCGATTGTATGCAGGGTGGTCACAGGTCAGGAAAGTGAGGGAAACAAAATTGTTGTCAGCTAAGTGTCAGGGAAATTTGTGAGTGGTCAGGGAAATTTTCCCATATGAAAGCAAAATGCTCTCCTTGAACTCAGTCTGCTAGCAGCTCCATCCCCAATCCTCTTCAGCTACATTTGTAACAAAATCTAGTGCTTTGACAAGCTTCTCATTGCAATTGTTATTTTATTTTTCATTATGACAAAAAAATTGATATGCATTAACGAGTAAGTTTTGGTCAGGGAATTTTGGATTTTAGTCATGTACCGTAAAAACGTGACCTGCGCTCATCATGATGAGATGCTTATGCGCATGCATGTGGAAGGTTTTTTCGGGGAATGTTTTACCTAGCATAACTCATGTAGTGGCGTCACCAAGCACACTGACCATCACGCTGATATCAGCATTCATTGTGCGCTACTAAGCTGGAAACAAGAAGCTGAAAACAAGCACGAAAGAAACTGAGTGAAGCACGTCGAAAGTACATGTAAGCATTCTTTGTGCTCGCACTTTGTCTTTTAGGGCTTCTTTAACGTATAGGCAAATGAACAAACGATTCAATAATGATTTTGTTGTTGTTGTTGTTGCTTGAAACTGTCTAGTCTATAAGCCATTTAGGTTTTATGTGGACAGGATTAGTTTATTAGCTGATGCGGTTGTCATTTGCATCAAGTAGCTCACTTTCAAAACGGATATTGTTTTCAATTGCTCTGATGGGACGAAACGCTAACTGTGCACGTTTTACGTCCTGTTCTCTGCCGGGGGCATCCATAAAAACATTAATTAAGATATTGGTTATTAATGCTCGCGTGACTAACAGTAATTTATCTCGGGACATTTATTACCGTTGAAAATAATCTACAAAATTGCATTTGCGGGCTTGTCACGAGGTTAACAAAAAAGATTGGAATTCACCGACGATGATGCATCACTATTCGCTCGTCTACTTTGTCTTTGTTTGCATGCTATCGACCAGGGATTTGCATACGTGTTTCGTCCAGTTTAACGAACCGCATTATTACCTCAGCAACAATACAAATGTATAGTGTATTTGCTTGATAATGTTATATGAAAGCCTTAGCAATTCCATCATTAATAAAGTCACGTACACATTTTAATAACAAAACAACGGCCTGCGTCTCACGCGTGAGAAACACCGCAGCTTTAAAATAAATTGCTCGTATACAGTAGGCTACTCTTTCCTGGAGTTTTTCGTGTAAAAAACAACGTTTTTCGATATCTACAGTAACTCGCTCAGTCTCGATGATAATTAAAATTCTACGCAATAATTCATTTAATGTTTACTTCGAAATTTTTTGAATGTTCATGATTATATTGGGCGAATCTTCGAATCATGACGTTAAAAAAAATTAAAATATGTATAGCTGGGGACTATAATACCCATGCAAATAATTTGAGAAAATGCCGAATGTCAGATTAGCTCTCGCTACTTGCTCATATATCTGTTAAACAGAACCATCTGAAAATCAAATAATGCATTAAGTGTTGGCTCTTCTCCCAATCTCACATTCTTATTCTTTTTGGAAATCCTCCGGGATTTCCACCTGCTAACTTAGCGCTGCGTTTCTTCTATGTTATCTTACATTTAATCCCTCAGCCTTAAAATGTCAAATGAATTATGCAGAAAATGCTTTCAGGTATCGTGCAATTTTTAATGTGAGCATCGTCCTTTGTTAGTCAGGTTAAATCTCGCGCTCTACATGTGGAATCGGAAATTTGATTGCGGGATTTGGGGAGGATTTCCTTAAAGATTCGTACGTTTGTTATTGCCCATGCTTATGAATGCAACTTTGATGCACTTTCTCTAATGACAACTGTGCACTCCTTTGTCAATAAAATAATGCAGGCCGTTGTTTTAACCATCGCATGAAGCAAAGGTTCAGCTATATGTCTTGTACTCATAATTTAAAAAAAAAAGAAATTCTAAAGAGGAATTATGCCAGTTTTATATTGCTCTTTTTGGGACCTTCACATACCGGAAAATATGGAAACATGCCACATGAATAGTAATTTATTTACCATTACATTTTAAAAGATAAAAATGGTAGTTTGGATACATATACGTGTACCAGGTACCATATACGTGTATAACGTTCGAGTTAAAGCAGTATACCTAAATGTCATTTTATGGTTCATCGATTGCCAGCTAAAGTCAGGAAAATTTTTTTTTTCACATCAATTCTGCGTCGATTTTGCGGGTCAGCAATGATAATTTCTAATATGCAGAAAAAAACAAGACACGACCAATTTTGTGTTCAAAAAACGACGTTTCGCCGCACATGCGATCTTCTTCAAGTTTACTATTTTACTTTGAAGTTTACTCAAAGAAGGCCGCATGTGCGGCGAAACGTCGTTTTTTGAACACAAAATTTGGTCGTGTCTTGTTTTTTTTTTCTTCTGGAATTTGTTTACCGATCACTTGAAGGATGATATTGATGTAAATTTCTAATATGATGCTCATTGTTTAAATATATAGTTTCAAAGATAAACGGGAGTCGACACACTTTTAATCGCATTTAAATCAATTAGGATTACGGTGGATTGTTGTCGTTGAGTGGAATGAAAAATTAATCCTTGCACGTTGAATGAAAATTTCAGTGTTGTGTAGGCGCAGATAATTAATATTATAAAAAAAGTGTAGTTTTAGAAATCTTCAAACATTAATTATCTTCGGATAAGGGAATCGTGAAGCCCTTCAAACGTATTTATATAGTTTTTTTTATCTCCATTGACAAGTTTTGGCACCCGAACATTACAACCAATGTCAGTTTCTCTCTTTCTCTCTAATGTTGTGCATGTAAACTGTATCCAGATAAAATCGATTTAATCTTTTTTTTTCTTCTTCTGCAAATCAGCGAGGTCTTTTTGCTCGCGCATGAAAGGAACCTACTGTAATATCGATAGTTTGTGCATGGGGTTTGAGATGAGATTGACGTGCAAACAAAAGAATGGGTTAAGAATTTTTTTTCGTCAAAATTAGCTTTTATTTCAGTTTTACTTTACATCAGGCACGTTGAACCTAATCGGATTGGCTACTTTTCTTTGGGGAAAAAAGTCAAGTCTCATTTCTAAAATTACACGACGCAATCATGATGGGCCTGTGTTGTGGGAAATTGTGTTACCCTTAGCAACACGTGGTTTCTGCTGCTCACCTCATTTTGTAGCCGAGAGCTGCATTCAATTTGACGCAATTTATTAACATCATTTTCAACAGCAATCTCGATATTGGCAATACCGCCTTCGCTGAAATTTATAACATTAGCTTTGAAAATGCTATCATAATATTTACCGAAAGATGCTGGCGTTGAAGCTTTTTAAACGGCCCTAGACTTTCCAGAACTTTGCCCAATATTCAGGCCAGTCGAAAAGGATTCGATTAACGAAGGGTGATAATCTGCCAGGCACCTAGCCTACGGGATTTGCAGGAATGCAAATACTGCTCGTTTGAATTGCAACAACAGTGAATGAAAGCATTATAGAAATAATGCAGCTACTTAACGACAATATATAATTGACAAGATAATTTAAATTCTTTAGGAACCACACACGTGCAATCTGGCGGTTTATATGTTAAACGATGCATTGGAAATTCTCGCACAGCCCGCAGTGTCACGTACAAAATTCAGGTGGTATTTGAACGCTGCATACACGTAGGGTGGCACATAAAGTTCATTGCTCCTGCCCGGGTCCTGTGCATCCGTATCGCGATGTCGCGTTTAGTCTATTAAATCGAATGGTTTTGAAACTTGCATTATTTTAACATGAATTGTTTTAGTTTCAAAAATTGAGAGACCGAAATACTACCGAATAACAGAATAGTATTTAGAATTGCTAGCGCCACCTACAGATTGTCTTTTAAGACCCCAATCACGTATTGTGCTTTCCTGATAATTGTTTTCGGTTCAGTCGTCTTAATTAGGCAAGTGCATGTGACGTCACTGACTTAAGACTTCATAAGTTACTTTAATTACGCCGTGCAGCATC
Source organism: Megaphyllum sjaelandicum (assembly GCA_034698745.1). Taxonomy (NCBI): domain Eukaryota; kingdom Metazoa; phylum Arthropoda; class Diplopoda; order Julida; family Julidae; genus Megaphyllum; species Megaphyllum sjaelandicum. The sequence continues at coordinate 10,195 of JAQGBX010005358.1, forward strand.
CATAAATTACGAGTAAATTTAAAAGCTCTTCGCGCGACGTTGCATGCGGTATTTTTAAATAAATGTCTTGAGCCGGTACCCCTTATATATCCTGTAAGACACGTGTAATCTTCATCGTGCTTTTGAGTTACTGTAATGAAGACGTCCATGTTTCGGGTGGTGCGATAGGGATTTTAAAATCTTGAGTTATGCATGGGTTTTCTTATCTTACTTGCGGCAGGTCAGGGTTTGCTAAAGGAATTATGTCTAGGTTTAGCACTTCCGTCCAAACTAATCCAAAACGTGTTGTTCTCCTTTAGAACGCTTGTTGCTACAATGCAAATTAAGATGTGCGTTTGCAATTTAATTAAAGCATGCGTTAATTAAATTGAGAGCGATTCTCCGAGGCACATCCGGTTTGGTGTACAGTATATTCTTTGTCTTTAGTATTTTGGATTAATACTAATGTTTTCTAATATCAGTTCATCAGAAATACATGTGCGTTGGTTACTTGCTATTTTAAGAGATTTTTTACGCCAATGTATCACAACCTTTATACCGCTGCGGACCGGTGAAAATTTCATAAATATTTCACGGACCGGTAAAAATAAGAAAAACTACGGTATTTTGAGAAATATAGGAAATATTTCGCGCAACACTAAAAGTCACAAATGCAAGCTATTATTTCTATAATTTTTTTGTAATGCATGTAGTTTTAAAATCTAATATAGGGTTGAGAAAATGCACTGTTTTATACGACGTTGCAATAGGTTAAAAAGCCACTTCTTCTCAACATTATATCACTTCGGATATAGGGTATGCTCATGCGGAAACTTCACTAATAGTACATGTACTTTGGTGGTCGTGAACTCACGTTTACGAAAGGAATGCATTGATTGGCATAAAATCAGCCGTAGCATTGCGTGACTTTTTAAAACGGTCAGCTTGTCAATGTTGCAAGCGTGACTTCACGACTGTCCAAGTAAAATCCGTAAAGTCTTTGTCTGAGTATTCCTATCGCTTTCAAATTAGAAATTGTTTCTCTAATTTGCTATTGGCAGATACAACGTTTCTCACTAAAATTGAACTGAGCTCAAACTTGACTCAGTTTTAATCCTGCAAGAAACGCCAAGTAATCAAATTATTTACATATAATTTGCAATAAATATCACCAGGATATTTAAATACGCTGCTATTTTTGAATAAATAAAATTCATGCACAGAAGGATTAAAAGAGTTGACATTACTGCAGATTTGATTCTTAAGACTTGGCAATCTATACAAGTATAACCACCGCTATAACTCGTGAAAATCTGTTTCATCCTCTAAATAATCTGCTTCATATTTTTAATAAATCTGCGTTGTTGAATTGCTTCTTTACGACCAAAGATACAGTGTATACGAGAACCGTTTCTGCAATTATAGCGTTATACAGTAGTTACGCAACAGTGGCGACATGCACAAAGCGTGCATTTTTAAAAGTATCTCTCATTAAAATACACATTTTTTCCAAGTTGCTCCACCAATTAGTAATGTAAAATGGTGCATTGAGTGCAAGCCGAGATGATATTTCTGAAATCCCAATTCGCAGTATGTAGGCTAATATATAAACTTATAGCCTTTATAAGGCAGTATATACGGTATGATAACGAATTTACGAGGACATTAAAGGTAAAAGGCACAAATATACCGTTTTTACCGCTCAATGATTCCCTCACAGAAGTATTCAAATGGCACTATCTGGGATGCTATTGTCCTTGGTCATGCTTGCAAATACCGTTCGTTCATGTTGCAAGATACGTGTATGCATATCTTGTTGCAGATGAATTTCGCCAATGAATAGCCTGAAATATAGCACCGCAAAAAAATATTATAAAAAAATCGAAAAATAATCAAAATGCATCCTCGTAAATCGTCAGTTTCAAATCCATTAATAATATTTAATTAAAAGCTATATTTAATCGGAATAAGTATCATTATTATTATATAAATGACATTAAACGACTAATTAATGTGTCCGCCGATGCGGTACAAATGCACGCGCTGAAAATAATTTTTTTTTCAATTTAATAGCCGAGCAGTGGAAATGCTAGTGCTTAATGGTTTATTCATGTTCCGCACATCTTATAGGATGCAAACCCGACATTTTCACATGATTATATATGCGAAAAAATATCGCAAGGGCAGGCAATGCGATAAAAGTGGATAAAATTCCCCCGATAGTTCTCTCGTCTTGACAAGATTTAACCTTAAACTAATCGAATTTGACTCGCTATGGGAAACAGCGAATTTCACACTTCACAACCCTTTGTATCTTTCATCGTGCAGATGACTTCATCCTGCCTTAAAAACGTTGATGAAACCGCAAGTTTTATAAACGATAAAATATACAGTAGCCTATATGCTAATTTATACGTTCATGAATAATTACTTAGTGTGACTGGCAGCTGTAGATACCTGCGTATAGGTTAAATCAAGGTTGTTCGGTGCGTGCCCTTCTTCAGTTATTTCACCCCACCATACAAATGATAAACATCCCTTATTTTGGCATGTGAATGAAGACACATGGCATACGTTGAATGCATGTTTGCTTTGCAACTTAAAAAGCCCTTATTGTATAAGATTGATATACAATTGAATAGTTTCCTTTGCATTTACATAATATGCAGACACGAATTCAAGTTGTATCGGTCTTCGTATTATACTACATGTAGTATATTATACAGTATATAGCATTGTTATAAGATGATATGGGATATTTTATCAGCAGATTCGAAATATGCGGTGATACACGATACACGATTCCGGCATTTACGATAACAAAAAAACACAATGTACAAGGTAATTGTAAATGACACGTATCTTCGAATTTAGCCTGAAAATTGCAACCGGTATAACTTTGGATAATGCAGAAATCAAAGCTTTGCAAAAGTGTCAGTTTATAAAACATTTCCTTTCAGAGTATTGTTCTTTTTCTGCCTATATGCAGCTAATTTTTACAGTATTCGAGCGAATACAGTATATAGATATTTACCGAATTAAGAATTTTTGTTCTCTATTTTTCCCTACGTATAATCATTATGAATTTCCACGTTAATATAATCATTACCTCAGGGTTCTTATTTATTTCGTAGTAGGAAATCTGGATGCAATTTGAGTCTTGAATAACGCGCATAATACTTCCGCAATTAATTAAAGATCATCATATGCCTTGTTAATTTTAATCAATATTAATTAACCTGCAACGTTTACATATTCAACTATAAACATGTCCTCAAACTATATATACAGGCGTATACTCGCATCTGCTTCTGACCTTCATTCATTGATAATCAGTATATGAACTTGCTCATGTATATGATTTCGACAAAAAATCATCTATTATTATGTCTAAAATGTCTCTGTTTTTCCGAAAAATATGCAAATATTGTACCATACGTGTGTCCATAATAAAAGTGCTTGAGTTAGATGTTACATGTACTGAATGTCCATTAATTTCTTACTATGCGATTAATGCTCCTTCGTGGATTACTATGGGTATGCATTCGTTGGCACTTAGAAGTAAGAATGTTAATTTTTTTGACCACTAGCGCCAACCAGCGGGCAAACATTAATAATGCATTTAAATTA
>JAQGBX010005359.1:0-13803 GCA_034698745.1 Megaphyllum sjaelandicum
TCTAAAGATGAAATCAAAAACATTATTTAAAATATTTTCCAAGGAACGAAAGTAAATAACTAGGACGTGTGAATTTCACATTGAACAAATTTCCGCGTATTAATTAAAAATTACGGAAAAAAATCACTGAAATTTTACCGGGTTTTCCCAGAAATTTCATTTTCAACTTTCCAGACTTTTTCCGGTTTTAAAAAAAATTTGCCTGACCAATGACAACGTGAAAAATTGACACTGGCAAATATTTTTTTTAAAATTTACTAATGGCAATTTTGAAAATTAACATAGAAATTTTTTTAAAAATTTAAAAAAACTACATGAAAATTTTTTAAAATGGGAACATTTTGCCCTTGTAAAATGTGGAAAATTATGCAAATTGGTACTAGGAAAACGTGGAAAAATTTTGTAAATTTGTAATCGGAAAACGTGGAAACTTTTTCAAATTTGTACTAAGAAAGTGTGGATCTCGAAAAATGGGCCCTGAGCTAACCTTGTAGAAGTATTAATTTTATATCGCCATTACTGCGTTGAATTTCCCTGACTTTTTCAAAATAAACCATTCTTCCCTGACTTTTCCAGGTCTGGGGAAACCCTGTTTTAAAAACATTTCTCAATTAAATAAAAAAAGGACGCGTGAGAAATTTTTAAAAAAATGACATTCGCGAGTCCTAGTTATTTACCTTCGTTTGTTGAGGATTGACATTTATGGTAGGCCTCGCTTAATGTGATCTTGGATAATGTTTTCATCAATTTATTGTTAACAGAATCAACGAGTCCCAAAAACATGTATACAAATACACTGTAAGATAACCGCTCATTGTTATCAGTATTTCGCTTAGTGTTATTCTCCTCATGTTTGGACCTGGCCAACTTGCCGTTGTCTCAGTTTCCCAAAGAAAAAGTTGGTAGGGTCAGGTTACATTTCCTTTTAGTGCACAGCAGACTGAGAAAGGAAGGAGAGATAGTCAACCTTAATATGGAATCGTGCAAAAAAAGGAAGGATTTGAGCTTAAAGGAGAAGGTAGTCATTTTAGAACAGTACGATAAGTTACCTAAAACGAGTCAACGTAATGTGGCTTTGCAGTTGAAAATTTCTCAACCACTGTTATGTAAAATTTTGAAAAGCCGTGATGAGATTCAACAAATAGCAACGATTAATGCAAATGAAGACTGTAAGAGAAATCGCTGCGGGAAAAAAAAACAAGTTGAAAAAGCACTGAAGTTTTGGACCATGAATGTTTGCGAACGGAACGTCAGCATTAGAAGTCCACTTATACGGCAATGTAAGTGCGATTGACTTGGCAAAAAAAACAAATCTTTTGGATGCCTTACATCTTTTGACAATGTCATGGGGTCAGGTATCGCCGGATACAATTCGGAACTGTTTCGCTCATGAAGGATTCATGAAAGGCATAGAAGCTTTGGAAGATACACGCACTGTCCAAATTGATGCCCCATCTGATATGAAGTTTGAAAATTTTGAAGAATGGATGGCAATTGATGAAAATGTTCCGGTAGCTGCCCCAATGACTGAATCTGACATTTACCAGGCTGTCTGTGGATCTAAAGAAGAGCTGATGGATGAAAATGACCCTGATGATGAAAAAGAAAGTATCCTAGCTGACAAACCACCAACATGTGCTGAAATGAGAGAAGCCCTAAAAATTTTACAGCTTGGTGTTCACCATAGATCTAATGACTTTAAAATGCAGTATGACTATGAAATTTTCATTAACAAACTACTAAGAAAAAGTAGTAAGCAAACGAAGATAATTGAATTTTTGAAGGCTAAATAGGCACATGTACAATTAACATAACGTGATCACATTAAGAGGATTCCACTGTTATAATGAAAATATTATATTTTACGCCAAAATAATCAACGTCTTAAAGAAAGGTTATAACTCGATGTATGTACAGTGAGAGTCGCTTAATTCAATCACTTTGGTTCCAGCGATTTCGACCGAAATGGTCGACGAACGTCAAAAAACATGCTAAAGACCGACCGTATCAAAATAATTTGCTCCTAAGTTTTCAAAATACATATACCTAATCGTACGATGTATTTGAATACATGTATTTTTAAAATAATATTTTTAAAAAGAAGATGTTGTAATTAGTATTTGTTGTTGCCCGTTTGCTGCAACGGCTGAAATTTAATTTTCTACGTGGAAATACGGTCGAATAATGCGATGAGACGACCGGATTAAGCAACTTTTTTCATAAAGGACAGAGTTGGAAAACATCCGTTCCGAAGGTTTTGTACGAATAAAAATTTCTGACCGAATTAAGCGTGATCGATATTAACAGGCTTTCACTGTATTATAAGATTTTAAGAGGAATCTTACCAGCTGGTAGAAAGAGAATGCAGAATGCAACAAAAACGTGCTTCCGTTCTCCATAACTAAACTCCTGATATAGAGCTCGTTCACAAACTCGATCAAATAGACGATAGTATACACCGGATCGAAGTCTAAGGTTTCGTCGTCAAACAAGTATAAACAGTTGGAGCTGAAACAAAAATAAACTGGGGTTAATGAGAAATTCATACTACAAAAATTACAACGATATAGGGTTCCCCCAGAAATTTCATATTCAGCTTCCCTGACTTTTACAGGGTATCAAACAAATTTCCCTGAATTTCGCAAAATCGAGAAAGGACAATGTTTAACATTTTGCAAAATTTACTAACGACAACATTGAATTTTTATTATAATTAACAAAGAAAAAAATGTTAACAAAATTAGCATGAACATTTTTTGCAAAATTTGACAAATTTGTAATGCAGATAATTTTAAATTTGTACTCTGAAGAGGTTGAGAATTCTGCAAATTTCTACTCGGAATCTGTTGAAAATGTGGCGAATTTCTCCTCGAAAAACTGTTGAAAATTTTACAAATCCCTACTAAAAAAACTGAAGACAAATTTTAATATTTGTCTTCAGGAACTGTTAACATTTTTGAAAATTTGTACTCGGAAAATGTGGAAAATTTAGCAAGTTTATCATCGGAAATTGTTCAAAATTTTGCAGATTTATCCTCAGCAAAATTTATCCTCGGAAGCGTTTACAAGCTTTGTAAATATGTCCTCGGAAAAGTTTGAAAAACTTAGCAAATTTGTACTGGAATTTTTTTTTAAATTTTGCAAAAGGGTCCAGAGCTAACAATGTGATAACCGTAATTTTGAATTCAGACAAAATTAATACGTTGAATTTTCCTGACGTTTTCAAAAATAAGTCATTATTCCCAACTTTTCCAGACATTATCAAGTTCCCTGACTTTTCCAGGTCTGGGTGAAACCTTGTAGTATTATTTGAAGAAATCCTAAATGCTAAAAACGTTTGAACATCCGTTCATTTCGAGAAAGAATTCGCCTTTACTTCGCAACAAGTGATTTAGCATAAAAAGAAAGGTGGTACCATATAAGAAAATTACAAGTAGGACTTGCATATCACTGTTAAAATGACTGTAAAGGGCTTACATAGAAACTGGTAAGGACGATGCAGCAGCAATCTTTTGGATCTTTAGGCACCGAACGTATTCAACGTATATCATGTTACTCAGCAGTTTTGTCAATGCATTTAGAGCGTCGAACTAATCGAAACAGAAAAAAAAACATGAATATCTAGAGCATTCCAAAAAAAAAGATTACAAATGAGAGTTAACTGCGATTTCATTTTAAGGTGTCATAGTTGTCCGTTATCTATAAGATTTTTTCCGAAGGTATTTTTTGGTGAAAACAACTTCAGGGTTCCCCCAGAAATTTCATATCCAACTTCCCTGACTTTTCCAGGATTTCAAACAAATTTTTCCTGACCAGCGACAAAAATTGTAATATGCCGATGTTATCCACGATTTTGCAAATTGTGTTTTGCTTCGGTTTTTGAAAAAAATATTCCTTTTTTTTAAATTTTTCGAAAATTAACATAGGGACATTTTGAAAAATTAGCACGAATTTTTTTTGTAAATATTGAAAATTTGTACTCTGAAAAAGCTGCAAGTTTTGAAAATGTTGCAAATTTGTCCTCGGAAACTGTTGAAAATTTTGCAAATTTGTACCAAGATGCTAACCAAATATATAAGCGCAAAATTTTGGATTGTGACAATATAAAATCTGGTGAATTTCCCTGACTTTTTCAAAATAAGTTCTTCTTCCCTGACTTTTCCCGATTTGGACGAACCCTGAACTTTTAAAAATGCTCATAAAGAATAGACCACGAAGGCCAACTATGAAATGTATTTTTTTTTAGTTTTCATACTTGAGAAATAATCGATTTGAATCCATAAAATCAAAATGAAGTACCTTAAAACGAAGCAGAGATGAATTAAAAATTTGCTTGAGTGGACCCAAAATACGCGTCAGTTCTACATAACAAAACTTCCCATTAGATCTTAGATATGATTTCAAAACAAAATTTGAGAAACACGAGTTATGTATTCATTTAGACTAACCATCCATAATTACAGAATAGCTTACCATCAATCGATCTCAAACGTAACCTAGTAATAAAAGATAACATCAATTTGGAGAAATCATATCCATTCCAAAAGTAGGCCAGATATTGTCCGAGGAAAAGCTCGACGTCTGGATGGCCCTCCTAAAAATAAAATATGATATTCGTAATATATTAAACATTTCTTTTTTCGCTTTTATTCACATAAGACTGAACATTACGGGTCATCGGAAGCCCCATGACCAGTATTGAATAGGCACAACCCTCCCAGGTTGAACTCAAATTCCCTGGCATTGAAAACTATGCCCCTTTAAATGTTCTGAATTAATTAGAGGGTTATCCCAGAAATTTTATTTACAACTTCCCTGACTTTTCCAGGTTTCTAAACAAATTTCCCTGACCAATGACAATGTCAAAATTGACATACGCCAAATGCTGTACACAATTTTGCAAAATCGACAAAGGACAAAATACAATATTTTGAATAATTAATTAATGACAATTCTGAAAATTTTAAAGACGTTCAGAACTTCGCCAAATTTGTCTTCTAAAACTGTTGAAAATTTAGCAAATTTGTCCACGAAAACAGAAAATTTGTACTAGAGGAAAACGTAAAATTTTGGAAAATTTATTCTCTGAAATTGGTGAACATTTTGCAAATTTGTACTGGGAAAATTTTTAAAAATTTACAAATGGGCCCTGAGCTAACCGAGCGCAAACATTAATTTTGGATTGTGACAAGAATAATACTCTGAATTTCCCTGACTTTTTCAAAACAAGGTCATATTTCCTTGTCTTTTCCAGGTTTTCCAGGTCTGGGGAAACCCTGAATTATTTTTAAAAAAAAAACGATTGCCAAACTTGCCAAGAATTCAAATTGAATTCTCATGCGTCATTTCAATCTTGGCAAATGTGATTTTCGATTCGTCACCATTTTTTTTTAACTACCTCAAATATTATTAAAAAAAACATAAGGATGGATACCAGATACATCATAGTACAAGAAAATCCACGACAAGACTCGACCACGACTATTGATGCCTATAAAAACATTTACCTGAAGATATTCGCAAAATTGCATGAACTTGAGTAGAAAAAGCTCCGTATCCGTTTTCTCCCTAGAAAGTCCCCATATTAAATCTACAAAAAAAATGCATAAATTACTAATATTAGTGCACAGAAGCACACACAATTTTTAAAAAAAATCTATATTATAAGAAAATGACACGGATATTAGTCACAATATCTGAATTCTAACCGTCAAGAAGGATCCAATGCACTCGATATTTAAAGCGCATCAAGTAATCAAAATTTTTATAGCAAGAAATGATATGTCTGATGACCGGATACTTCAGTACAAGAATGGCTTGATTGGGCATCTAAAACGATTTTTTTAAAAAATAGACGTTTCAAGATTTTATATCACAATTACACCGTTAGAAAAATGCATATGAGAATTTATGAATATACTAATTTGTGGACTTTTAAAAAGTGACGTACCTCGAGTCTGGTGATATTGTCGAGTAAGGCATCGAAAGACGTAATGTTATGGAGAGGGACCAAGTCATTTCCTTCAGAGTCTCGATCAGAATACGAGAGTGGAACGACTACTTCTTTAATTTCTGGAAATACTGCCGTTAGCTTTCGCTTTTTTCCTATCTAGAAAAAAGAAATAATTTCCAAAAATGAACGACACGGCTATGCGCTTTCAAAACTCAACCGAGCGACAAAATTACCTCCGGTTTTTTAAGGACAGCATCCTTTTGCGCATCCCAGAAAACTCTCGAATTCTGATTCGTATTAAAAATCGGTCGGCCAACCTCCTGGTTTCTAGCTTGAATTGTCTTGACGTGATTCATCCAAAACAAGTAAGGCCGGGGAGAAACACCCTAAATATATTGTGACTGAATGATTGGATCCATTTCCAGCGAAATTGTCAATTTAGCAGATTGATGACAAACGTGCAAACCTTTAAACTGCATCGAATTGGCGTGGGAATCAAATGAGGACAATAATCCTTATACAACGAGAGGACGCTGTTCAAATGAGCATCAACTCCCTAGTTCGTAGTTAAACATAAAAAAAATCTAGTTTGAGATAACGAAGAACGAAGTTATTGAAGTAACCTAATATATTTAGTCTGATAAACACCACCGTCTAATTTGATATTATATCATTTTGAATTTCAGATCAGAAAATCTGCAGCTTTACCCTGCAAAAATAACTAAATAAAATAATCAGTTTTTTTCATACAGCAGGGCTCCCCTAAAAATTTAATTTTCAACTTTCCTGACTTTTCCAGGTTTGTAAACAATTTCTCTTACCAAAATTGACCTAAGCCAATGACATCCACAATTTTAAAAAATCGACACGGAACAATAGTCAAATTTTGCAAACTTTTCTAATGACAATTTTGCTAAATTTTCAAAATTAACAAAGAAAAAGTTCAAAAGTTTACAAAGTTGAACGAAATTTGACAAATTTGTATTCGGAAGATTTAGAACATTTTGAAAATTTTTATTCAGAAAAGCTTAAGAAGTTTGAAAATTTGTCCTCGAAATAATGTTAAAATTTTGCACATTTCTCCTCGGAAACTATTAAAAATTTAAAAATCCGTACTCAAAAACAGTTAAGAATTTTATAAATTTGCAGTGGAAAGATTAAAAATCTTGCAAATTTATAATACAAAACTTTTGTCCTCAAAAACTGTTGAAAAGTTTGCAAATTAGTATTGGTAATATTTTAACAAATTTTCCAAATGGACCCTGAAATAATCACGTGTCTGGGGGAACCCTCTACAGCGCGTACAAAATTAAGCATTACAAAATGAACGAGTGCGCCATTAATTAGAATAAATATGGTCATTTTACCCACCAAGGCAGATTTTAGACGAATAAATCTCTGGACTCGATACAGTCGTACATCTTCTTTTCTTGTAATTAACGTTAAAAGAACGCTTGCGTGTTGTCTCTGTTATTAAAAAGTTTGAAAGCTTGCTTTACGTTAAGCAGAGGACAATAGAATTTATAATATTTATTTTTACCAATGCATCACTATTCATCCAAAAACACACTGCATCGTATAATAATAGCACAGGACCAAAATCCTCGAGTTGCTCAAGCACGGCTACGATCCAACACAGCAGCATGGCCTGTAAATAAAAATTAAAGAAATTTTCAATTAAGTACGCTACATTAAGTCCTATAAAAGTAATTTTGTGATTTAAATCAAAATATCAACTCTCAATATCTCAAAATCAAAAAAAAAATCTATTCGTTAATATAGTTCTTAGATATTTTTCTTACAAATTGAGTATCGAATTACGGATGAGTAAAAATTGTTTCAGACTTTTATACATCAAAAATATGTGAATTAGGATTTTGTTTCTTTTATCGTTATGGTGGAAAGATCAATTCTTAAACAATTAAGTGAGTTAAATTTATAATTTAGTTTACTTTTATTTGATTAGATGCTTTATCCGTGTTCATCCAAGAAAAACATCTAAGGACAGCGTTCACTGGTACGTAACTACTTGGTAGAAGGCACTTGATAAGTAATTTGCGCTTATTATCCTCTGAAAAAATAAAACGAGCATTTTACACACTTGCAGGTTGGTTAGTTGAGATATAACAAATAAGCCTCGTGATTATATGATAGTACCTGGAGTCATCTCTGGTTTACTACGAATTAACAACAAAGTCAGGACACCTTACCAATCCTCAAAAATTCAAGTCGGAGCAATTTGCCGCTCAGCTAAGAGTTGTTCGGTATTACTTACTTAATACTTTACTGACGATCACTTGCACCAAATCGTTAATTTCATCAGGAAGAAGACCATACTCGGTCGAGCCTATCAATAACCTGTCCACAGCCGACAGCACCATAGCATTTCCGCCAACTGGAAATCTTTCTTCGTCCAGGCATACTTGAAAATATAAAACAGCATGATTTATAAAAAGCCTACCTTCGTAAACTGGATATGTGAAAGATTAATCTTACGACTTTATTGGTAGTAAGGTATTGATGAAGCCATAAGTCGAAATGTTTGAGTTGGATAAATAAATAAATAAAATATTGTTCCGTTACTGGAAAATCTCGCTGAGAACTAATTACTTATTTTGAAGTTTCATGAGATATTTCAGTTTTTAGATCTTGATAAGAATTCTGTAATCGCAAAAATTAACAATTTTAAATTTTTTTCAGCAGTTGACAGTTGAACGAATACGACATATTAATAGTTAACCTCTGTAACATACCGCAACCATTTAAGTTTGTTTTATTAAAAAAAACATTTCGTTTCGACCCAACATCTACGTTCCTACACCCATTTGCAAACTTGGTTTGATTCAACCGTTCCATCTACTGAAACAATTGACAGCTCACTTGACACGGTTGTGACTCGTGACACTTGGCCCGGCTGGAACTTGTCGTGGATCAAATGCTTGACTCAAAATTGCGTACTAACCAAGTTTGCAAATGGGTAATGTAGGAGAGATGGACGCATATCGCTGCAGCGAGACCTGAAGAAGATGTAAGTTGCTTCGAAACGTAGTGTTTTTTGAATAAACAAACTTTTATGGTTGCCGTATTTTACGGCGATTCGATATTAGTTCAATTCCAACCACCTGCTGATAGAAGACGAAGATATAACACATATTTATTAAAGTATATATCAGGCAATAGTACGATGATTCTATATAAAATTATTTTGAAAATAGCTTGTCCTTCAATTCAATAATTTAACCTGAAGTCAGTACTATAGTACCATGTGGCAGGGGTGATTATTATATACAATTTAAGTCAGACTAGTTTGGTCATGATGGACGTTATTTTTATATTTTTGTGATGAGATATAAAACAGGGCATACGCTCGTATATCAAAAAGTGTCATTCACCAGCAAGTTGATGGTTATATTTCGAGCTTATACACTTAACTTTTGGCTGCTTGGCATGTTATTATGAGAACTTGTGGAACATGCACCAGTTGAACCACGTACTCTCACCAATTTGGAAGTCCCATTTCAATGTCATGAAAGCTAGAAGTGGGCTTGCAGGTTGCCTCAGTCTGCCAGCCTTTTCATGCTTTATATGTTATTTTAAGTAGTGTATAAGTAGCTGACTGGCCTTTCTGCATGCACTTTGCATGTCGTACGTGGCTAATGTACATATACTTACTTCGTTTCAGAAACCGCAATGGCTTTTCTATTTGTTGTACTCGGTTGTCCATACTTCATCGAGGTCAGATAGGCTAGTTATTCACTTAAAATATCCGACAATACTGCAAAACAACTGTTACGAATCATAATAATACCAACGTATTGGCAGAACGAAACGATCGAACAACTGATTTTAGGCGCCACATTCCCCGGATGAACTTCCTCCGATTTTCGGCAATGCAGTTTCTTGTAGTTTCTTGCTTAATGTTCGTTCGGTAAATATGTTTACGAAATATGGTTTTGCTATCGCCATCTAGTGACTAGAGAAGAAAGTGAAGATTGATATTAAGAAAGCGCGAAATTTAAAAATCCCTAACTATTAATTTAAATTTAATGATCATTAATTTAATTAATCATAATTTTATAACTCATTTTTATTTTTATATAACTTATCCAATCGTTTAACTCACTTTTATTTTTATTTTGATATGGGAAATGAATATTAAAGCCTATCTCTTATTGTTTCATATAAATTTGACAAAGTTTACAATTCAATACAACTCAAACGAAATACCAATCTTTCTCTAGAATTTCTAAAATTACAATAAATTCTCTTAAATTTTTGCAAGCACCTACTTGTCTAATTTATTAAATATAATTGAAAATTACATATTTACAAGAATATATACACATTTCTTATGGGATAAAAGTTGTGGAGAATTTCTAAACGAAATCCAAAACTAAAAATTATATACCTATTTACAATTTTGGACTCACGTTACGTTAGATTACGTGATTAAATTTAAACGTCCATTAATCGTCTCCAGTTTAAAACTGTTTTACACTTGAACGTGATAAGAAAAAAAATCTTAATTTAATGATTGTCATATTTTAAATTAAATGCTCATCATTAAAACAGGGTTCACCCAGAAATTTCATTTTCAATTTTCTTGATTTTTTTCTGACTCTTTAAGGTTTTTAAACAAATTTCCCTAAATTAATGATGATGCGAAAATTGACATTGGCAATGTTTTCCACGCTTTTTGCAAAATCGACATTGGACAATATTTAATATTTTGCAATACTTCTTAACAATTTTGAAAAAATAAAATTAACAAAGAAAACTTTAAGTATTTTACAAAATTAGCATAAAATTATTTCTGAAAGTATTCGGAAAATGTGGAAAGTTTTACAAATATGTAATCGGAAAAGGCTGAAAATTTTGCAAATTTGTCTTCGGAACTTGTTGAAAATTTTGGAAATAACACCTCGGAAACTCTTGAAAGTTTGGCAAATCTATACTCGGAAGTCGTGGAAAATATTGCGAGTTTAAAATTGTCTTCGGAAAAAGTTGAAAATTTTACAAAAAAGTTTTGCAAAAAAAAACCTGGGAAAATTTTAAAAATATTGCAAATGATCCCTGAGCTAGCTAAAAGCGTAGAAACATTAATTTTGGATTGTGACAAAATTACTACGTTGGATTTCCTTGACATTTTCAAAAATAAATCACTCTTCCCTGACTTTTCCAGGTTTCCAGGTCTGGTGGAATCCTGTTAAAGGACATTAACCTCAAACCGCATTACTGGAATCCTGCCACGGCACCCAAGCATAGCGGTGATACTTGGGATTAGCATTAGGGTCATTGGGTTGATTGAGCGGAGGCACAGCCGTGCTTCTATAATAATCCAATCGCTCCAAAAGGGATTCAACGACATCCGGAAAATCATCGGCTATGTTGTGGTATTCGCAAGGATCTTCGGCGATGTTATACAGACAAGGCATCGTGTAATTGCATTGCGACGAAGCATTTTCTGGCTTTTCTCCGCAAATCACAGATGCTTCCTGTACTAAAGACTCGTAATCAGCATCTAAAAATTCCAAGGATGTGATATGCGAATCGAAACATAAGGAATAGTGAATTATTTTAAAATCGATTATCAGGCGCGTGACACATACCGTCGATTTTATGGAATTTATCCAAGTGTGCATTTAATACTGAATCCCGAGATCGAACATCGGCCGGAAATGTACCATTTCCAGAAGGACCAAACCAGTGGTCATATCGTCCATCGTAAGTGCGTCCTTAAATTTACAGAATTAATGACAAAAAATGAATATTAATTAATCCACGATAAATCACCATAGTTTTTGATCAACGGATAATTCAACCTTGAATTTTTCATAGAAAAATCTAAAATTACTGAAAAGTTTGATAACGTTGTATTTACTTTGAACGTTTATTTTTGAACTTAAATTTTGAATTAATTTACAGAATTAATGATATGATATTAATATTTATTAATTTGTGTAAAATCATCATAGTTTGCAATCGACTGATTTACAACTTTACAATTTACAACTTTGAATTTTTCATAGAAAAATTGAAAATTACTGCAAACTTTGATTACTTCGAACGCTTATTTTTTAACTTAAATTTTGAATTAATTTGCAGAATTAATGATATAATATGAATATCTATTAATTCACGTTAAATCATCATGGTTAAAGTCGTGATCGACTTTGATAACATAGTAATTACTTCGAACGCTTATTTTTGAACTTAATTTACAGAATTAATGATATAAGATTAATATTTATTATTCCACGTAATTACGTAAAATCATCATAGTTTGCGATCGACTGATAATTTACAACTTTGAATTTGTCATAGAAAACTTTGATAACAAAGTCATTACTTCGAACGCTTATTTTTGAACTTAATGTTTGAATTAATTTACAGAATTAATGATATAATTTTAATATTTATTAATTCACGTGAAATCATCATAATTTTTGATCGACTGATAATTCATCCTTGAATTTTTCGTAGAAAAATCTGAAAAATTACTGCAAACTTTGATTACGTACTGTAGTCATTACTTCGAAAGCTTATTTTTGTTCAGAAAATATAGAAATATTTACGGTATCGTGTAATTGTATTCAATCTTCAACAAATCATTAACTATACTTTTGAAACTCAATAAAAGAGAATGCATACAGATGGCAGACCCTATTAACTTACCAATGACAATTTTATAATCGTTTGATCGAAGAGCCGAAATGTTTCTCACGTCATCGATATTATGAAGGATTTCTGTTTTCGGCGAAGGTGCGCCAGAATCTAAAACAGCCCACATGTCGATACCATCAATCGGGCCCAAATCAGAAACATTTCCGCCTGAAAATTCAAACCGCTAATTATGGTAAAACCTTTACTGCGCTGACATCGGGATGATGGTATTAACACGTACGATACCTGCAGCTGAATATAACGTGGGCAGCCAATCCTCGATGGTCATCAATTGGTCAGAAACTCTGGACACGTTGTGCAGTAAAGGACTCCAAATGCAGGCGGATCCTCTGACGCCACCTTCCCATAATGTGTCCTTTGTCTAACAAATATTATTTCGT
This sequence comes from Megaphyllum sjaelandicum, assembly GCA_034698745.1. NCBI lineage: Eukaryota > Metazoa > Arthropoda > Diplopoda > Julida > Julidae > Megaphyllum > Megaphyllum sjaelandicum. The sequence continues at coordinate 13,018 of JAQGBX010005359.1, forward strand.
TTAAAGAAAAAAAAAACATTTTTATGATTTATTTCCTAAAAATTAGATTTTGTATCGTTACTAACTCCTTTAAGAGGCCAGTTTGAAGCGGCATTTTGATTGTAGCCTCCACCGGCGCCGCCATTATCGGTAGAAAATATTATTATTGAATTATTAATCATTCCTTTATTGATGAGTGCTAACGTGATGTTACCGACGGACTCATCCAAAGCCGTCATTACCGCTAAAATAAAAATACGAGCGTGTGAATTGAACGAACGCAACATTATTTTTTTAACGCAAAAGTACTAATATTTTCATTTATCAGGGTTTCCCCAGAAATTTCATTTTCAACTTCCCTGACTTTTCTAGGTTTAAAAAAATTTCCCTGACCAAAGACAACGTGAAAAATTGACACATTTTCCAAAAATTATGATACTGGAAAATATTTTTTTTAAATTCAGAATTTTAAAAAATTACATGAAAATTGTTTAAAATGGGATCATTTTGTAGTCGGAAAATGTAGAACAATTTTACTCAGAAAACCTAGAGAATTTTGCAAATTTCTACTCAGGAAACGTGGAAAATGTTGCAAATTTATAGTCGAAAAACGTGGAAAATTTTGAAAATTAATACTCAGAAAACGTGGAAAATTGTGCAAATTTATACATAAAAAACTTTGCAAATCTGTACTCCGAAAATGGGGAAAATTTTAGCAAATTTCTACTCCGAAAATGGGCCCTGAGCTAACCTTGTAGAAGTATTAATTTTGGATCGCCATGACTGCGTTGAATTTCCCTGACTTTT
>JAQGBX010005360.1:0-13800 GCA_034698745.1 Megaphyllum sjaelandicum
TTGGTACATCTCATTTGAAATGCATTACCAATTGTTTGCCCGGTAGTTGGCGCTAGTGGTCGGTAATTTTAATTTTTTAAATCATAAGTACCAACGAATGCAAACCCGATGATCTTAAACTCAAGTTACTCAACGCTCGTATAACCGCACTGTACACATATTAAAAACAAACTTTGACATAAAGTACATTGTACCTGTTCAACATATTTTTCTCAGTGTACATATACATTAAAATATTAACATTGCGCATAAAAACAGAAGAATGAAAAGACATCGAAATGTAAAGGACGTGATTCAAAATTGAATCCATGTAGGCTACACTGTACGATGGCCGTTCAATCTCTTGTAGAAAATGCAAGCTCTGCCTGGCTCGGCTAAGTTTTCTTCGTGTGCACCCTCATTTAAAACGCATGCCGCATTCTTATCACGCTGGTTGGCGCTAGTGTACGCCGAGTCGCAAGCGATGGAATCACGCTTCACCGTACTCGTACCCTTAGCCAAGCAGGTAGACCACTACTGCCTCTCATGACAGTCAACTGTCCCCACTATGAGGTGAAAATGGTGAAAGGGATGGACATTATACAGTATGTTAAATATTGAGCTACGAAGTGAGCTCTGTGATTTCTGTGAATGAAAGGCACATCACTGGCTGAAATTCATCGCCGAATAGTTTAGGTGCTTTTTTCCAATGTCATTGTCACGGTAGCAGATCCAGGAAACAGTTGTATTGATCAACTAATGCAATTGGATTTTTGTATGCTGGTCTAAATGCCTTGGTGCACTGGCTAGACAAATGTATCGGAAAACATGAGGATTATGCGGAAATGTAGTTTGTCACATGACCCTAATGTACATGTATACTATATTTGTGAGATTTTTTTTTAAATAAATTTATACATTATATATTGAACGGCAGTTGCACATGTACTAGTATATGAGTAGGGAACTATTCAATTACTTGTACATCACACATTGGATGAACATTGACTCGTATCAAGAACTGCTGACCATTTTGACATAAAACTGATTTTGTTTTATAATTGGTATCAAATTTGATAAATAGTTGCAGCAGAAGCGTTTTTTTTGCATCGAATCAGTTTGACGAATTGAACAGTAAAAACAACTGAAAGAACTGTGGCGTCTGTAATTGGCGGCCATCTTAAGAGGTTCAATGTGGAGTCATTCCAACTGCATCGAATCAGCTCCTCGTACCTATGCAAAAAAAAAAATCTGTAAAATTATTATTTTTCCATTGCAGGGAAGTTCATGCGGGATCCCGCTTAGCGAGCAACCTGATCACGTCAATTGTCTGATGGGCAGTGTTCATGGAACTTGCTGTTATTTTTGCATAAATCCGATATCTGATACACCTTGGACCAGTATCATGTGCCCTAACTGCAATTTTGCTTGTTACTGCAGCATTGAATTTCTGCGAAAGGACGCTTAAAACGGTCACGTGATGGAGTGCTTTATAGTTCGACGACCGACATTTCAGAGAAACTACTCATCAGCGCCTTATATGGCACGGGGCATGCAACTGATCATTTTGCGACTGTTTTGCTATTGTAAATCGCGGTCAAATTTAAATCCACGTGCTCTTGACAACTTGCTCTTCCGTCGATTCCTTCAAGAAGGAATCCCCGAATATTTTTCCGATTTGGTGTGTGCAGCCCTGCATGTAGTCGTATTGGGCTTCAACAAGCCGGATGTATTGCGCGATCCTCTGTTCCACCATCTCAGTCTGCTGGCCCATGTTGTCCGAAAAGAGCGCTGTGACATTGTTAGGGCCCAAACCGTCCCCAAAGAAACAATAGGTTGGTGCGTTCTAATTGACCATAACCGAGACGAGTTCCAACCATTGATTTGGGATATGTGGTTGCCTCCTTATGGCATATTCGTAGATAAATAGAATCGTCGAGAATTTCAATTTGCACCTGAGCGAAATATGCATTGTGAATCCAATGCTAAATCCTATACACCCATAATGCTATATCAGTAATGTTATAAGTATTGTTTAATTGGAAACTATAGCCATTCCATTATATAGATTTGTGATATCCGCTTTCGAGATATTCGCTGCTTTTCTCATTAAATTAAAAAAAAAAACATTTCTATCTGAAACAAAAACAAAAAAATCAAAATCGTTACATAACCAAATTTCGAACGTTCTCTAGGATTTTTTTAGATGTTTTGAAATTGACGTGTATTTTTATTGCAAATTAACTTTTCTCCACTTACAAAGACAGTATGTGTGTATGAAATTCTACAATTCCTCTCTTCATTGCCACTTTGTAATCGTGTTTTAACAATTTGAGTCCAAAGTAATTTTTAGTTTTTCGCATAAAATTCAAAAATAAATAAAATTTAGCGTGTACTATTATTTTTATGCCTCTGCAAAATGCTACAAAAGTGCTTCAGTTGACCGGTTGACTTTTTAAGCTTCAACGTAACACTGTACAATTACATAGCTCAAACCACATACGAAGTTTTTAAACATTTGAGATTTCTCAGCAACCATTCCTGCAGTGGGGTAACTTAGACACAACTGGTTCGGTTTGATGATTGGTACAACTTAGAATAATTGAATGGAAGCATTATCTGCTAAAGCATCGTTAAGTTTTAAGAAAAAATCCATTTTAACAGCGTACTAAAACTACAAAGTGATACAGTATAACCTTTTTTTTGTAAAATTTGAAAAATGTGTCGTTTTATTATGTCGCTTTAGCAGATAATCTCAAATTATAAGTTGTTCATTAACTCGTAATTTTAAACATTCTTAATTAAACAAAAGTTCGTTTGTTCAAACATCGTTGATCATGATCATGATCATGATAAACATAGCTTTAGAGCAAGAAATGCTTAGTGCGCATGCGCCACAAAACGGAACTTTTATCAACATGTACATTGTACATTTACGTTTTCCATCTGCGTCAAACTACGGCATTTCCTTAGTACGGCTTTTATTCCCTGTCATTTTCGTACTCCTCGAAGTTTGTAACACTATTTTAAAGTTATAGGTGCTTCGTAATGAAATTCAAAATTAATTTGAATCTTGAAAGGCGTTTAGAGTCGGAAACTAAGTTTCATCCCACTACAGTAATAGCTTATTGCCGGTTCAGTCGATGATGACAATTCATTTATAGGTCTGTGGGTGTTTATTCGCATTCAAATCTGAAACACCCATGCACCATCATGTATTTTTAATTCTTAGGAATAATCAATCAAAGATAGTTTCGTGTCAGTCAAGTTAAGGCAGTACTGGGGAAGGTCACCTTTGTTTTGTCTTGGCCCACGATCTGACAGTATGGTAGGTCTCAAACAGCACTTTCATATCCTGCATGCAATTTCATAATGAACAAGCGAACAAGAGCCACTCATGTTGTAATACCAACTTTTGAATTAGAACTCACCTGTGCATAATTAACACAGCAATAGTTCGCTATAAGGTGTAAGTTGTAAATTTTGCACGTAAATATCGACTTTTATTTACATTTAACGTACTGCAGATTATATCCTATTAATTCATAGCCGCGTTTGATACCTGCATGAATTGCTAAGTAATTTATTAGCCTTATTAGCACGTTGTTGCCTGAGCAGTAAAACATCTTCAGTACGTTTTGGTTATTTTACTTTCATCATTTTCGCCGGTTTAATTCTTGTTTATTGCTGGACTTCAAGTCGAAATCGTTATAAAAGCTATATTCGTAGATACGAAAAGCGCCGATAGTACTTTGAGATAAGAGGATGTCGTAATGCATCTTAAATTATACAAAAAAAAAAACACATTCATTTTAGTGTTTTCAAAATTTCGCACTTTAATAATGACATCACTGTCTATAGCTCCTATACGCATGGCAAAAATTGTTATCCCTCGTGACCGAAAAAAAATGTGTAAAATGAGGTATAGATTTTAACTATTTTAACCCCCTTCATTTTTAGAAATGTCAAGACCTTATAGAAAGTCGAAGCCGATTTCAAGTCCTTGAGTCACTTTCTTTCATCCACAGCGTATGATTATAGGTGTTACTAATGTTGGCGAAGCCCTATAATCTAAATAAAAACTGATTTCACTGTTGAAAACTAGGAGAAATGCATATTTACTAGAGATCTTAGATAATACGATATTTCCTTTTCAGAATACTCTTGCTTAACAAGAATGTTTTACGTTTAAGTTTTTGGGATATTACTTTAAAAACTGTGTTTGTAATCTTTTTAAAATTATCCGTACTATTTGCCAATAACTTTTTTTAAAATTGATGAAAAGAATATTGAATGATCGAAAAGGAACATTTAGCACCACCAGCAATTCCTATGATTTACGCATTTAAACAGGGTGTTGTGCAAGAAAATTGATCTGTTTTTGACATTTTAAAACGGGAATAAATGCTGTATAAAGCTACATTAAAAAGACTGATTTCTGCAGGAAATAATAGCGCAAAGTTTCATTGGACTATTAAGAATGAACTTAAAAACGTGCGAGTGAAGGTAGTTTTGCACAATTAAACGCTAGTGTAGTCAGGCAAGTTGAGGCAACTAACTTTTCTTTTCATGTTTGTGCAACGTTTAAAATCACCAACAAACTAATGGACTTGAATATAAGGAAGTGCTTGGGTTTTTTTAATGGCTACCCACTTTAAGTTCATTAAATAATTTTATGACTAGTTTAGTTAAATGATGTCACTGTTATAAACATAATTTTCTTGATGTATATGTTTCTTTAATATTTTACGGAACGTGATTCGAGCTGCAATTTTAAAAATAAAGCGGAGATGGGTGTAATTTCGAAATTTATTGAGACATAATGTAATCTTTTTTAAAAAAGGAAAAAAATGCAGTATGCTTGTTTGGCATAGATAATTTTGTAATGGCAAATTTATGGCTTGAGTTGGCGCACTTCGTCTATTCTTTTTGCCTATACAAATATGTAATACACTAATACTGCTATGCATGTACAGTATATATAAAGAATAAATGATGCAGTAAATTGAACGGATCATATAAAATCGATAAAGTTCGAGTTGTGGTATCGTAAGTCTGTTAACATTGTGTTGAAATTTGCAGACGAGAAGGGACCAATTGAAATGCCATTAAAATGTCCATCAACAACATCTCAAAAAGTGCGATAAAACAAGGTATTTCATCGCCTATTTAGTTATCTCCATTAGAATGATTTACTCAAAGGCGAGATTGATTTGTTGAAATTTGTCATGATCAGGAAATAAGGAAAAATTACAAATCTTTTATGCTTGACTTTTAAGGACTTTTGATATATAGCGGCATTGAACTGCGGGGCAAATAAACCTAGCTTGAATGGGGTGTTCATAAAAGTTTAATAAACACATTCAATTCGACGACGTCTTCAAATATTTTTTCAATTTATGATTACAACGATCAGCAATACTACTCTAAACATGATAGTCACGTCTTCAGAAACATTGCTCATCGCTTTATACACCACAAAGGTGAACATTTCAACGCCATTTATTTAACGAGTTTGAAAGCATTTGGCCCACTCGAGATATTTTCACAAGTTTAAATTTAAAATTCATGAAGGGACAGTTCTTACACAGTTTTCGTGACAGTGTTGATCTTGAATGATGGGATACCTTTTGACTTTGGCATCTGTATCCTTGACAAAATGATGTTTGGACGTGTTAAAGAAGGCCTACCTTACGTGCTTTCATGCAGTGTAGTTTAGAAAATAATAAAATAGTTTATTTACACAGGAAAATTTACGCCTCATATACTGAACATTTTAACAAATTATTTATTTTACCACGTTCATTCTTTTTTATTATAACTTGAAAATCATTATCTACTGAGTTTTTCAATTTATAAAGTACAGTATTTTTTTATGTTAAGCAAATATACATGCACTGTATATGGTCAGTGAGCATGAAAACAACTATTTTTCTTGGAATTCTTAAAACTTGAATTTTTCATCTCATCTATTGATGGCCTGTTCGGTGACTTTTGAATTTAGCGTTAGATTTTCATTGCATTTGCCCTCCATTTTATTTTTTTGAGTGAGCCTTTTAGATCACTTTAAATTCATTAAATATGTAGTAATCATACATGTTCTCATTTCCTGGCTGTTTGTAACTTGTAATAATTAATAGGCATTTGGAGATGCAGTATATACAGTATATACTTTTTAATTTCTTAAGTTACAAACGAATGCCAACACTTTGTAATTTCATATCCATTTAAGACGACTGCAAGGTCGTGTTCATGCAGATTTTTTCTATAAAAAAAAAATTAGAAACAACATTTAACGTAATTACCGTCCAAAAAAAATAGTTCTCTACATATGACCTTATAAACGCGCGTGTAAATTAATGCAAACTACTTTGTAGATACCCTAAACAATGAAGGTTCCAAGTTTAAAACTTTAAATGTAGCCCGGCCTCACAAGTTCGACCAATCTGTCATTTATAAGCGGTTTTTCAACCATTGCTCATGTAATCTGATTATCTAGTTTTTTGGGTTAATCCAGCAACAACATTATTCATAGAGCATGAGTAATTTCTGGAATAGGATATAGTCATTGGCACGAGCTGAACGTCATTGTAGCACAATTAATGTATTAATTCACAATTTGCTTAAAGGCTTGTTCTTAGACCAGAGCAATTGACTCTGTTTGTTATTCCAGATAAGAAAAAAAACCGTTTTAACGAGCAATTTCCGTAGTTGTTGCTAATTAAAATTAACCTTTAGCTCAGAATTACTTAAAAAAGAAGTCCAGGCAACCGCAGATCGCGTGATACCCACATCGATATTAAACTAACTTCAGGACATGCTGAAGTGAAAATCATCAGTTTTGAATTTCTGAAAGTCAAATGTGGATATAAGAAACAGTGGATGTGTTTTTTTTGCGAGCTATTATTAGTTAACAAAGGTCATATCAAGGAAACTCGTGAAAATAATTCGGATTACGTGTATTTAATTGTTTATTATGCCTGTAAACAGAACACCAGAAATCAAAACTACTGAAGAATGAATGGATAATCGCTGTAGTCAGATTTTACTTGTGAATTCGGTGAACATGGGAGTGTTGGGTATTTTTGTTGAAACTGAACTGTTAATGTTTTGATGCGGAGATGATTTCATCTTTTACTGCAACAATTGTTCTGGGCCAGTACTGATAGATTACTCAATAGGCCCAATAGGCGGGGATTCGACTGAACTTGTTTGCATGAAACGTTTGATTTACGAAAGTTCTCACAGCAATTTTATACATTTATAAAGAAAAATTCCCATGATATAGACTTTTCGGGCACCCTGCATACCGTACTTATTGCATAGTTTTAACTTGTAAAATCCGTGAAATTCACTTTTTGTTTTTTTTACATGTAACAAGGACAGATTACTTAATTGATTTCAAATGATCAGAATGAAAACAACATCAAGCTTTGATTGGTCTCTAGCCCTATAGGCGGAGATTCGACTGAATTTACTTGCATGAAACGTTTGATTGACGAATTTGTTTACATTTATAAGGAAAAATTCTTATGATATACACTTTTCGAGCACCATGCATACCGTACTTATTGCATAGTTTACATATAACTTTTAACTCTTTTAACTCTTTATAACTCTTTGGTTTTTTACACTAAGACATTCCTTTCAGAGATGGTGCTATGCTCGGTATCCCATTTCCAGTCTAAAACTGTTAATAGATTAATAAATAAAATAATCTATGTTACATAACTTTTATTACTACTCAACGCTTTTTAATGATAAATTAAGTGAGGGATACTGTTTTTACATCTTATGAAAAGATTGAAGTAACCTGGCGAAATTGCCCAATTTCATTGTCACTGTTTGCACATATGCATGTACTGTACTGTACTGTACTCGTACAATGCATAGGTACAGTAAAGGATTTTATATTTAGATGTACAATCAGGGGGATGACCTGGACTGCATTTTTTAAAAATCAGGTAGAACGTTTAACTGTTTAAATTAGAAAACCTTCTCCCCTTCATTTATGTCAGTGTTACACGCACGTACTGTACATTACCAAAAGCGTCAATTATGTATGTTCGCAATATATTTTCCAATTAAAGGGATGTTTCACTTACTAGCTGAAAAGTCATTTTTATCTCTTTACAATGGAGTTCCCCATTTGAAATTGTGAAACGTCATTTCTGTTTTGTAGTGGAATTTCGGCTACATGGTTGGAAGGCCTAACCTTTTAACACAAAAAGTTGGAAGAAGGAGTCTTAATTATAAGGCGATGCATCGGCATCGAGCTTTTTAGATTCTTGGGCCAAACGTATTGCACCAGTAATCATGACATTCATCTGCGTGGCATTTGTTTGTCATTTTAACATCTATCTCTGGGATTTGCCAATCTTTCAGCTGAATTAGGACTTGGTGAAATGACTCGTTGATTTCATCACGTAGCCTACAAGAGCCGGTTTGGCATTGGTGGCGCTTTGATAATATCTCTTTACAGTGGAATTTAGGAACGTTTCAAACGTTTGAAAATGAGTCAAACTGCATGATTCTGTGCTGTAACCGAGACAAGTCGCATTTTATCTAAATGAAATTCTCAAAAGAACACATTTAAATGGTTTAGACGATGGTATGATGAAAAGATGGTTAGCCAGATAAACTACCTGTATCTGTAGAATTCATGCTATGCCATTTAATAAAGCATTTGTGTTTCTGGTTTTCTGAGAAACAAAAACGGTAGATATGCCTGGAGGATGGCCGAGTGCATGGACGACATTCTTTGTGCCAATTGACATATCCTCTCATTACTTTTACAAAGAATCATTCTTGTGACGTCAACAGGTTGTAGGGGGTGGACGCGTAGAAGGGACATTGTCGTGCTGAGCGTTATTATTAACAACGGGGGTAAGTCAATAAACTCGTCAGTGTCAGTAGACAGTATATTGTCTATTTTTCATTTTGTTTCATATGCTCGCCTGAAGAAATGATTTATTTTCCAGAAAGAGTTTCTGCTTTTTGAAATTGCTCCGCAAATTCTTCTTTCGCAATACTGATAAGGTAACATGTTATCAACTGTATAAATCTGACTCTATCCTTGAGTTGGTGATTGATACAACTAAGTTTGTCTTTGCGTGCAAAACGCTACGTTTCACTGATTTGCTGATACCTTTAACGGATCGAACTGCGAAGTTTATAATCCATTTGGAGGAAAGCGGTTTTTCTAAGACCCTGACGAGGCCAATTGGCTAGTTTGTTTTTTGCCAAATCAACCAAACCTTAAAGCCAGATAATTATTTTGCATTACATACTGTATTCTAAACAAAAAAATCGTGGTGCACCGTTGATATTTCTGCATGATTAAGCTACATGTAAGTCCACAATGGAGAAAACATAGTGGAACATTTTATTACAAATTGCTGCCATTTGTTTTCATAATATTTTTTTGCATAACTTTTTTACACAAAGATTATGTTTCCAGGAAAAACTGGCAACACATCAGCAACAGGAATCTCCTCTGTTTTTTCCTCTAGTGTGGTCGCAGCTTTACATTAACTGGTAAGTATAATATACATTATACAGTATATTCCAACCAATTAGCAGTTTCTCATTTCAACTTTATAAATTAAATTAATAATGAAAGGGTTGATTTTGTTATCTTGCCTTTTTTTTCTCATAAATATAGCGGACATTTTGAACACTAAGCGATTTGCATGTACGAGTGTACTACATGTACAGTGTATCATCAATTATCTGCATATGCTGTTTTAGAAACATTCTTATATTTTTTGGAATATATTTTTTTTTTTTTTTTTGATTGACGTCATGTGTTGATTATTGAAAGACTTATTTTCAGATTCTTCAGGGATGCGTTGTAACTTGCAAACACAGATTCTAAATTAGCTTTCCTACTGTTTTGACATTCATTTTTCCAACAATTAAATGCCATGCGTATTTGCATCTGCAAAGGATTTAATAGGATTTGCAACATTTTGTGATTATCTGCGATAGTTTCTTTTAACATTTTTCATTCTTCAACCAAAGTCATTTAAATGTTTATTTTATTGAAGCCTTTTTCCAGCTAGAATTAAATATAGTTGAAATTCCCAAAATTTTGATGTCAAGGCTTCGACCCAACTGGGAGTTCTTTTCATGCACTTTCACCTATACTCTGAGCATACCTTCAGTTAGTTTGTTAGTATATTTTTTTGTGTAAAAACATCTATTCTTGATAAGCTTATTTTGTCTCTTGTGTCATCCTTTTGTGGCCTAAATTGGAGAAAAAAAATCGCTTTACTACAGGGGTCCATTGAGAAATAGTATGAATTTGCAGGAAATATGTTTACTCGGGACTACAATGCACGTCGACCCTATTCGTTTAAAATAACATTAGTCTGTAATTACAACGCACCTGTGCAAATTGTCCAAAAAATTCATGCAGCATGAATCATTTGCTAATTTAATATTTCGTAAATATTTTCTTCCATCTAACACCTCGCACACTCGCAGTGGGGGACCATTGCAATGAAAGGTAAATTACTATTATGGACACATACTTTGAATAATATTTGCATCATATGTGTACTGTTGTACGTGTATATCGCAACTGCTCAACGATAGATCTGGAAAAAATATATCATGTTCGCCCTTCTCTCAACAATTAGTTGTTTAAATTTTTTAATATATTTCACTATTTAATGTTTCAATTGCAAAGATTTAAAACATTGAAGCGTTCGATTATATTAATCAAACGCTTGAAATGTATTTCGACAATACATTAATCGAAATCAAGTGCAAATCTTTATTATAGAGTAATGTCATGACATTTTGCAAGCAAAACACCTTACCTGCTTTCATGACAGATAAAACATGACCACGTTTAACCTTTTTTGCTGATTTGTTTTGCACTGCACTATTTAACTTTTTGATATAGTAGCTTGTTAATTATATGTTGCAGAGAGAAATTAAATATTGCGTTGGAATGATTTTGAATGATTAAAAACAAATGCTGTGGTTTGGTAAGGCGACAAATTCCAATATGAATTTATGGCAAATTTGGATTGATCAAAACGTATGTCGCGTACTGCCCATCCCCTAGGCAAAATTGGATTTTTTCACAATATTTAATGCAGCTACTGCCTCGAGAGCACGTTGTCTTACTTGCGTGGTCAGTAATTATACTCGATAAAATCCCATTGTTTTCTCAGCTCATTTTTTAATATTACGAGCTGTAATTGCGGCGGTCTTTTTAATTAAAAACTAAAATAACAGCGCGTGTTTTCAACTTAACTACTTCTATGTTAATTCAATTTTACACCTCCTACAACTTTATCAACTCCCACTTGCGTAACTATAAAAGTGACCTGATTTTAATCAAAGGGCCGCCACCCATGCAGTGATAGATGAGAAACCGAATTCTCGCATGATTTGCTTGCACCTAACTTTGCGAATTTTGTGGAATTAATTCTTTGAAATTGTACTTATGCATGCCAGAAAAATAACCATTAAAAATAACGTTATTTACAGTCCCAACGCTATTAAGATCCCAAAAAAGTTCGTAAAATAGTTGTATTTGCAAATTTTCTCTTGCTCCCCCTCTAACCAAGTTGGAAGATCCGAAATCCAACCAATTTGGGGAAATTCCACGTTCCCGGAAGGGAGATACTTTAGTAAAATGAATGCACACTGTGAGGAAATTGTGTTCGTAAAATGCATGGGATGTGTCATTTTACTGATTTTAGTTCGTAACTCGGAGAGAAAATGAACATTAGATTTATGGGATACTTTTCAAGATCAGATTAATGGTTCGTAAAAACGTTGTTTGCATAAATACGCTATAGGTTCCTTGGCAATAGATTTCGTAAAGTTGAGGGTACGTACATGTAAAAAGCTAACGCAATAATTTCACACTTAATGATACTATTGTTGTTGTCATTCCATTGCCATGGTGATGATAGTTCAAACATAACGATAGTTAATTCGCAAATGTATACATGTAAGTGTTCATTATTTCATAAATAATGTCCAAATTAATTGGCGATCTTCATAGGCTTTTAGTTTAATCAGGCCTTTGCGGTAATCGTGAATCTCTGTCTTCATGCATGGATAATCTTCTGAAATATCGATCTGACGTCACATACGATCGTTGTTTTCCATGAATTCTCTAAAATGCATGAAATAACAATATTAGTAGTCATTCTTTCCTCTCGCTTAAATTTGTTTATGAATTTGACAGTTGGCCTTAATTTCTCTCTACGCATGATTTTGAGGGCCATGTGTAAAGACAATTAATAACCACATAGAAATTGGCCATTCCTGCGATTTCCCTTCGTTTTGTACTTGTTATATCCGGAAAAAAAAATCACGTTTTTCAATGCTTTGCTTGACAATGACCTCTTAAAACACTGCCGCAATTGTAATTCACCTTTTAATTGATACCAGAAATCCTCCTGCATGACATTAGATTTTGCTGATCGTTTTTGTAGGCCTAAACTGATGGAACTAATAAAAACAGAAAAGTAATTTTTTTTCAATTACGATTGCAGATGTTTTATGCAAACAAATTGAATGTGATAAGTATAAGCGCAGATGCTGGAAAATTCTTGACATGTACGTGATTGTTGTATTCTATGTCTCGTTATTAAGATTGCTTTAAAATAATAATACTATACTTTGCCGTCTTTTACCTATCAGTTAGAAACGTGCATAAATGTTCATCCTTGGGAGAGATAAAAATGAAGAAATTGGTTGCATAGGAACTTTTTAATATACCATGCACTTCGTTGTGTTTTTAGTTTTTTGCATTTTTAAACAGGTGATGGGGAGACCTTGCGCCATTCCGTACGTGTAAACTTAATTGATTTTAAATTCGAGAGTTGGAAAGTATCAAATTTACTACAGTATAACAGCTACATGGAAATAATAATATCCCTTAGTGGAGCTTCTGGAAGGCTGAAAAAAAAAATGAAAAATATAAGTAATACCGTTTTTAGAAGTTTAATTGCTGCGGTGTGCATGAGTATACAGTTTTTAAATGTGTGAATTTATAAATTTATAATAATACATTTCAGCAATTAATAACTGCGTGGTATTTCGAATTCTGAGATGCACTTTGAAAAAATCAAATGGTATTTCTATCGATTTCTTTCCGATTTGTAGTTGGAATATGCGGAAAAAATCACGATTTTCAATGCATTTCTTGACAATGGCCTCTTAAAATTGTAATTCACATTTTAATTTTTTAATTTTTTAGGTTAATTCTTTTTACCGTCCTAGCTAATTTATACCCTTTACAATATGACAAAGATGTACACCAGAAAGTGGTTCATTTTCTTGCAAAAATACACATATGAATTATGGGAATATCATGCACTACATTACTGCAAAGAGTAGTCATGCATCAACCATTAAAAAGTTTAGGTTGTATATTTTCGTTGCCAATGCAGTTTTTGTCATTTTTATCAAAATTTAAAAATTGGATTGTAACCTCTTAATGCCTTTTCAATTAAAGGCGCTTATTATAAGGGCCTCTTATTAAGGATGTAAGAATTTTGTTACAGTTTTTAAAAGTCGTAAATGTTGGATTTTTATGATTTGTGTGTCCGTTCAAGGCTCTAATTAGATTATCTGCCCTGAGGCTTTCTCCAAAAAGTTCGGCAATCGCGTGATAAAGCGTTGTGATTTTTTGAATTTTTTTCAGAATTCTTACTTTTGGACAAGTAATCACCTATTGCGACCAGATCTTTACACTTAAGCACAAGCTAAAGCCCTTGAATTTTTTTAACTTAATTCTTTTTACCGACCTAGATAATTTTGTGTCCTTCACAATGAGATTTATGTTTC
>JAQGBX010005361.1:0-13799 GCA_034698745.1 Megaphyllum sjaelandicum
AGTAACTTTAAGAGTTCTCCATGAGCTATCCGGAAACCATATTCCCTGCGACCTTGAATGTCACGTTCAAGGTCATCAATGTGCTAGGGCTGCGGATTTTGCAGATATGTCAGAAACCGCTGCAGATACGTTAAAAATGTAAATTAGAACGTTGTAGAGCAATGCCTAATTAGTACGGGTATAATAAAGTTGGTTTCGAATTGTTTAAACATTTCACAGTGTTCCGGAAGTTTTCTTCTCCACGATTTACTCCATACACACTTAGGCTGCACTGTATGACACCAAAGCTTTTCGGGCTGCATTAAACGAGACCTCAAACCTGCTAAATTGTTGATCATAACTGTGTGCTAAGGCAATTTTATTTCATTTGAGGATATCACAGTTTAATACAATACTGCATAAAGGTGTGGGGATAACAATTTATTCATTGCGTATGAACAATTAATGCATGGTCTCAAATGCAACATTTTAGAAAACATTTATCAAAAAAAATGAATTAATCTTACTTGCTGAGCACATATTCAAAATGATTAAAACAAATCCATTTTTGATGCAAAAAATGAAACACTTAAGCACATATTAAAAATGATCACCACCTGCAACGATACAGTCTTGAAATCGCCTAACATGGTTTTCCCATTTTTGAGGTCGCATTTTTTGCAGCCCACAAAGCTTTGGTGTCATGCAGTGCAGCCTAAGTGAATATTAAGTAACTCGTAGAGAAGAAAAATCCTGGATTGCTGTGCTATTTTTAAAACAATTTGAAATCAACTTAATTATACTAATTAGGCATTGCCCTACAACGTTCTAATTTACATTTTAACGTATCTGCAGCGGTTTCTGACATATCTGCAAAATCCGCAGACCTAGCACATGGATGACCTTGAACGTGACATTCAAGGTCGCAGGGAATATGGTTTCCAGATAGATCATGGAGAACTCTTTTAAAGTTACTTTAAAGAATTATCTTCGTATCTGTTACCATCTTAAAGATATCATTTTTTTTCTCTGAGAAGTGACTTTAGGAATCACCCTGTATACCAATGATCCGTAAAAATGACTATACCGGGTGGAACATATCAGAGGACACAAACGGCTGTATGGACTCGACTGTAGGGTCAACTCTTAACCTAAACTGTGAGGGCTAAACGTTATTCATGACCCCGCTGACCTTGTAGAAAGCTAACTTTTGAAGTACGCGCTGTACAGCACGAGGGTAAATTGGAAACCTGTAGAGAATGGAGAAACAGGGGTCGGGCAATGAACAGAACAAAATTCGGACAAAAAAAGATGGGAGATACAGGCAATCAAACATTGCACCAAATGCTTCCCTGCTTGACACACAAAACATGCAGGAATGCAAACGTTACACGATGTTGGAGGTTCACTTTCCCGCAAGGGGTAGGGAGGGAGGGAGGGAGGTAGGAAGAGAGAAAAATAAGTACATGCAGGGTTCCCCCAGACCTAGAAAACCTGGAAAAGTTAGGGAACTTGAAAAGGACCTGAAAAAGTCAGGGGACTGGAAAATGACTTGGAAAAGCCAGGGAAGAATGGTTTATTTTGAAAAAGTCAGGGTAATTCATCGCCGTCATGCCGATACAAAATTAATACTACTATACGAGGTTAGCTCAGGGCCCATTTTCCGAGTAGAAATTTGCAAAAATTTTCCACATTTTCGGAGCACAGATTTGCAACATTTTCCACGTTTTCCGAGTACAGATTTGCAACATTTTCCACGTTTCTCGAGTACAAATTTGCAAAATTTTCCACGTTTTCCGAGCATAAATTTGCAAAATTTTCCACGTTTTTCGAGTAAAATTCAGCAAAATTGTCCACGTCTTCAGTGTACAAATTTTCAAAATTCTCCAGGTTTTTCCGAGTGCATATTTTCCACATTTTCCGAGGACAAAATTGCGAAATTTCCCACTTTTTCCGAGCACACATTTTTACCACTTTCCGAATAAAAATTCTCCAATTTAAAAAAATTTACATGCAGTTTTTTTAATTTTTTAAAAAAATTCCATGCTAATTTTCAAAATTGTCGTTATAGTTAATTAAAAAAAAATTTAATTGTCAATTTTCCACGTTGTCATTGGTCATGCAGGGACATTTTTTTAAAACCTGGAAAAGTCGGGGAAGTTGAAAATGAAATTTCTGGGGGAACCCTAACACGTACCCTTCAACTATGAAAAATCCACATACGTGAAAAACCGGATAAGTGCAAGAGGTTTCCTTTTACTGAGGGGTTTTCACTTTTCCGAGTTCTACTGTATGCATTGTCATGGGCATGCGCATGGGAAGGAGGGAGTGTCGTTGGGTGGCTTTTACGTTACCGGAGACCTTTTAGGGGGCGCCATAATTAATAAGCCCATTAGGTATTTATCGTGGGCATTGAGGCGACAAATGGGGAGGCTTTTTTTTTTCTTTTCGTAGCGAAAACTACTGGAGCTGCAATTGACGTTTCTGAACGTTGCTCGATCCACTTTTATATTCCCTAAACGCGATTTAGACGCTTCGATGCCACGCTCTTTAAAAATGGCTGACGGGAAATATTCGCGTGTATAGCCGCAATTGACGGGCTCGATAACTCGATAATAGGGAACATTAGCAAAACTACCGTAAGAGATACGGTTACGGGTTACCTTATCATGACGTCACCATGCTTATGCGCCTGCCCAGATCATTGTTGGCATGCGCATAAGCACGGTGACGTCATGATAAGGTCACCGTATCTCTTACGGTAGTTTTGCTAATAGGGAGATCTTGCTAGCGTACCGTAAGAGATACGGTACGCAAGCAAGATCTCCCTAATGTTAACTCCCTCAGTCAAGCATTTAGATCCCCTTATCCTACGTTATTGAAACTTGGGAAATTAAACAATATTATATTAGTATGTTCTCTGAATTTTTTTCAGATTTTTTTATTGACAATTAAAAGTTTTTCGAAATGACATAACGATATTTCAACACCTCGAAACAATGGCATAATTTGTGCAAACTAATTCAATTATGGCATTTTTTTAATCTACTTGATGTGATTAATTATGTAGATGCAAAAAAATTCACTTAAAAGTATTAGAAATTCATTAAAAATAACTTTGTTTTTAGGCCTATTACCGCTAATTTCATGAATTTCATGGCTCCATATTTTCAAAATGCTATAATTTCCTAAAAAATAACGTTAGGATGCACTAAATGCCAGCATTGGAAAGAGGGGCTTTTCCTCCATACATTGAAACATTGCAGTGAAACCAAGCGCCAATTTCTGAAGAAGGGGATAATTGACTAATTACAGTATTTGGAAAGGTTTGAATCTGGTGTGCAATAATTAAACAGGTCCACTGTCCCTGGTATTATTGGTGATGTTATGTATTGAAATTTTTTTGAAAGTTTGACAAATATTAACCCTTTTCCCATATATGAAATGCGCCTAAATTTTAATTTTCGTGACATTGCATAAACTGACTAAAAAATTAAAAACGTAATTCACAAAAATGGGAAATTAGTTCAAATTCAATTTAATGTAAGATAAGAAAATACAATTTTGAGTGAAACTGGCAAAGAGAGCTTAAACAGAGAACTGAATTTCCTTTAAAAGATTAGGTGACAATGGCCAGAGCAGGACCAATTTTAGCTAAGGACTCTTCAATTTTTTTTTGTGATACTTGGTGACTAATCGATTATAATTAACATCATTAGCAAAATATGGGCAACAGATTGTAATGTTTTTTGGGAAGTGGCAAGGACTGAACTTGTAACTTTGCCCATAATTGTGATTTTCTTTCTTCTTGCTGCAGATGTTGAGCAAGCTGGCATGCGGCTTGCACAAGCCTAATCGTCAGACCATCCTGCCACAGCACTCTGTTTCACAGCTGTTTGCCAGTTTGCCATTAAACAAAGTGTAATTTCAATTCCAACTTGTTCGATCCATTAACTAAGTGGCAAGGATTGACTGAAACTAATCTCATTTTCTTTTAGGCGTAACTTGGGTGGAAAACTCGGCAAGACTCTAATGGAACAGCTAAGTTGCCAAACGATGTCCGACATAGGAAAGCATTCCAAGGAAGAACTTCTGAAGCATTTCGGCGAGAAAACGGGGTAAAAAAACTCAGAGAAAAGTGTTTCGGGGAACTTGCTGTGTTCATAACTGATCAATCATTTTCTGACCCAGATTGTGGCTGCTTGATCTAGCCCACGGAATCGACCACGAGGTAGTAAAAACACGTCAGCTTCCGCAGTCAATCGGCTGTAGCAAAAATTTTCCAGGGAAGCAAGCGCTGTCTACTAACACACAAGTATGTAGAACTACTAGTTTGTAAACCAGACAAAAAACCCATGGTTAAAAAAATTAATTTTTTTTTAATGATTTTCAGGTGAAGATGTGGCTCGGACGGCTATCTACAGAGTTGGAGGGGCGACTGGTGAAAGACAAGGAAACTGTAGGTCAAAGCCTTCTCCATTTCCTAAAGTAAAGCACGCTGCATCTTTTCTTTTTGAATTGCAGAATAAACGCATTGCCAAGTCTCTCAGCGTCAGCGTGCATCTGCAGGGCGGCAAGACTGGGGTGTCACGGGTATGTGGAATTATGACATACAATGCGGAACGGTTCGTAGAAAGTGTATACGGTGTCCTTGAAAAGCTCAACGAAACGTCTGGAAAAGATGTTTGGTAAGTTGGAATGATACAGTTCTTAAATCGTTATGTGACCCCTCTGCAAAACTTATAAAATTTTGAAGCCTGCTAATCTCTATATGTCTTATAATTCATGTGATTTCAGGACGCCTGCGATTACTTCCCTCGGCATGTCTGCAACCAAGTTTCAGGATTTCAACAACACAAGCGCAACGTTTCTACAAAACTTTGTGAAGCACAGCCCATCGAGGCCTGTAATAACATCAGCATTGGGTAAATGCGAAGCAGAGAAGGGCTCGTCGAAGGCATTACAGAGTCCGGGTGTAAGTCCTGTTAAGCAGCAAGTGATCAGTCCCTCCAAGCAGTCTGATGAATCAAATAGCAGCACCAAATCTGAACAATGCCAGGAAGATTCTGGTCAATCAACGGGCTTCTTCGCTACCCGGTTTCGCAGAAGAATGGCAGTGGCCGCATTGTCGCCAGAAAAGCCTTCCAAACAAGATCAACAGGAGGTTGATGGCACCAAGGTTAACTTTGCTTCTGGTATAAAGATGATTAACTCACTTAGCCACCAATCGGATTTTCAGAAGCTGGATGGTATCATTCCCAACTTCAAGAATGCAAATGTAGAGTCCCTGCCAAAAAACGTTCAGGGTGGAAACAAAGCAATCAAAGCTTCACCATCGAAATTAAACATTGCAGATTGCACCTCCATCCATCTTTGCCCAAGTGTAAAGGAGAATGGTCCAAAAGCCAATGGAACCTGCTCAAAAGCAGCTCTAGATGTAGATGATGTAGATCCAGACGTTTTGGCTTCCCTGCCCAGCGATATTCAGGAGGAAATCAAGCTTGAACTCTCTAAGAGAAATACTATTAAATCATCGCCTTCCAAATCTATTTCTGGACACTTAAAACGGGAGTCTTTGATTCTGCATGCCGATCACGAAGCAAGGGCTGGTCCCTCTTCAGACTATTCCAAAACCGAAGATCCAGGCTTGGCACTGCATGGGTTGGTTTGTCCAAAGTGCAAACAATCTGTGCTCTTGTGGGAGATGGAAGAGCACAACGACTATCACATGGCACTCGAGCTGCAGGCGACGATGAATGCCACAGAGACGAGAAAACCGACTGGGCTTTCTGAAAGGTCCCCAAAGTCTAAACCGAAGGCTCAAGTTAAACGCAAAAAACAGCCCGGAAAAACCAAGAAGGAAACCCCAGAGAAAAGTAAAAAGATGAGAAGCATAACATCATTCTTCAAGAGCGATGCAATGGGCGGTGCCAACTCATCCCTTACTTGAACAGTGGTGCAGCGTATCAGGGTATAATATTATAATGACAGGGCTGTTGATGCAAAACGTAACGGTGATTTCTTGAAGAGCAAGTGATGAACTCCTCTGTGAGGAAGGTCAGGTTGGCCAAATACCGGTGAACATCAAATGCTTACGCATCCCAAGCGTTGGTGATAAATCGTGATAAATCTGTAAAAATTGAAACAAATGTAAATCATGCGAGTTATTTTATTCAACAAAATTTCATTAAATCAGGTAAATTCTTCAGGCTTGTGTTTGATTCTACAAGATTCTGCGAGAAATGAAGTTGCACAAAAAAAAAAATTCCATTATATTGCATGTAGAAAGTTTCGGCTACCTAGAAATTGATGTTTTTGTAAAATTTTAAATGTTATAAACAATAAACCAAAATGAAAAGTGCAAAAAATCATAACTTGTGCATTACTAAAAAAAAATTTTTGACAATAGCCTATACCTTTCAGGAGTTTCAAATTATTGTCATTAGACTCCCACTGTAAAAAGCCCTGCTGAGCGCCCTCCTGACAGCTCCTCGCTTGGTTCCTCGGGCCCTGCCAGTCTTCTTCATCTGCAGCCCAATACGGTGCACGTCAGCTTTGTGCACCACTTGGTAGAAGGGATGGCCGCCAGGGTGCTTGCGTTTCAGCTTGTGGCTGACGATGGGCATGGAGCCCTCAAAGTTCAGATCGATGACCAAGCAGGGGAGTTTGTAGGGAACAATTTCAAAGGGGCCACCGTCCTCGGTGACTGGTTTTGGGGGTGGGGCCACTGGTTCTGGAAGTGGTGCCTGCTCTTTTGGAATCTTAATGTTTAATTTGGTTATTTTGGCTGGCTCAGGGGCCGCCTGGATTCTAGGCAGCTTGGTGATGGTCAGCTTAATGCCCTGGATAGGGTCGCTCACTGTGCTCTTTATGCGCAAATCCACATCCGCCGACTCGACCTCCCCATCATCACTGATCAATGAGTTATCGTCGTGATCCTCGTAAGAGTAGTGGTCATCCTCCATACTGTTGCTCTGCACCTCGTCCTCCTTGACGTTGAAGGCCTCAAGCAGCTCCTCGCCAGTGAGCATCGATTCGGGCGTGGTGAATAAATTAAGCAGTGGCTCTGGCGCAGGAACGTAGAAGTCAGGCGCATTGATAAAAGGCAGCCGGGCTGCCAGAGCATCACCGAAACACTCGTACAATTGTGTATACATAACGCTTTCTTTGGTGTGGATTCTTGGTGGCAGAGTAGGCTCTGACAGTGGTGAGACAGGCCTCCCCAGTTCCTGCTTAACCAGCGGTTTGGTGGGGCTGAAGCCAATCTTAGATCCTTGAACTGAGGTGGTGTCCATTGGTTCTTCCTTCACTTTTAGTGAAGGTGTGGAGTTTGTTGCACTTTCGGCAAGTGGTTTTGGTGGCGATTGTGGCAGGTGATGTTCCTCAATGTCGACAGTCTCCGACAGAAAAGTTTGGTGCAAGTGAAGCATAAGAAATTCTGAAGCGAGCTGCAAAAGATGCAATGCGGTAAGTCAGTCATAAAACTTGTGCATGCTTCATCGAAATGGCTCCTTTTAAAACTTTTTTTTAAATTGCTGCAAATGGACCTTATGCACAGTTACGTATGGGACTACATCACGATCTTTTCATCGAATCAACAACCAAAAGAGCGTGCCTCGGAACAGCCTACGGGTGATTTTCACCAATTGACTGAATGAAATATCACGTGATACAGTATATGCATGCTAACGAAATCGGCATAAGGTCCATTGTTTATTTCAATAGGAAATATTCACAGGACTGTGAAATGCAGAATTTTTTTTCATATTTCTATAAAGTTCAAAAGAAAAGTTTGCAATTTCATGCTTACTATTTTTTTCAAGAAATGTGACATTTAAATCAAATGCAAAATGTCAGTTTTATGTGCGTTCTTCTATACAATGTACACAATTTTGAATTACAAAATTATTGACTTCTATAAAAATAAAATAGGAAATTTGATTTTCTTAATGCATAATGGGAAGTTTTGTTATTATGCTAAGTAAAGTTTAACACTGCAACATTGTAGGAAATTATTGAATAAATTGACTAGGGTAAATAAAACAAATTAATGACAAAGTAGAAGCCTCACCAAAAGTGCTCCAAACACCTTGTGGGCATCAGCCTTGAATGGCACATTAGTGATGGATAAGTCCTCTAAAGCAGCAGTGAGATGCGGCCAATACCGTTCCAAATTGGGATAAATGCAAATTTTCACAGGCTACATGAAATACATTGAAATAAGCATCTGAGGATGTAGCTAGAATATGGGGGTAATACTTTTAGAAAATGTTAGGATATTCAAATTTGCTTTATAACAAATAATACATTTTTAAATTGATTGTTTATTTCAATTCTTATTTATTTGTATATTTTAAGGAAAAGGGGATTTTTTGAGGGAAAAAAATTATTCCACCACATTATAAAAATAATGTACACTTCACTTTTATTTTAATTATTAATTACAATAATTACTTTCTCGAAATAGAAATTATAACAAAATTTACAGTTTATTTAGCTTTTCCATCTTAATGTCATTTTTAATGGTATTACGATAATTGAAAAACACAGCCAACAAGATCTTATAAATTATGGATCAAATTCTTGCAAATTTTGTGACTTTATTTCTGTTATTTTATTTTGTTTCAAAATAAATATAATCAAGGTGATGCATTTTATTCCTCTAGTTAAGGCTAACCTTAGGTCTGTATATATACTAAGTAATGCCAAGAAATTTGATGCAACAAATAAATGGGATACTTCGTTAATAGAAATAAAAATTCCAACAACATATCACACTATTTCTAAATTGACACAACTTAGTATTTTTCATATTGAGGAAAGCATTGTTTTAATGTTTGGTAATCCATGCTAAATTAAAATTGCAATACTGTAATTGCACTTGCACTTGATTTAATTCAGGCTGAACCGTAAATTGACGATTTTTGAATTGTGTCACTTTTGAAATCAGGGTGCTTTATATGCTTTGTTTCGGGTTTCCTTGTCAATGTAATTTTCAAATTTTTCAATGATATCATTATAATTCAAAACGAGCTTATAAATTAGGAGCCAAAATTCTTGCAGATTTACGACTTTGTTCTTTTTTTCCAGCATAAACATAAACAACGTGATGCAGGACTCACCTCTATTCCCAAAGCCATTAACGCTACAACAGCTCCATAGTGTGAACAAAATGGCTTCGTCAAGTCAGTAAAGATGTCCCTGAGTGCCCAAATAGTTTGGTTATACAACTGATTGACTGGGGTATTCCACAACCTGTGCAATTAGTAAGGAAAGAAATCCAACGAAATTGGAACTTTGAAGAGTCAGCCAATTTTACAATGCTGAGAATATCAGGAGACGTTATTTCCATCTACATACCTTACAATGTTAGCTAGTAAGTGGGCTGCAAAATCCCTCAATGCCCAGTGATCGTTAATCGGATTCAATGAAGCTGCCAGCGGCTCGACGATACAGTATATTACTCCTTGCACCAACAGCTTTAGCTGTAAACACACAAATTGACACCATTTGAATTATGTTCTTGGTGCAAAATCAAAGGAAGAAAAAGGATTACAGACAACTTACAAATGGCCGTGGGCCCAAATAGAGGTAATGGTTGTTGACCAGGGATCGGACAGTTTGCAGCAATTTGGTAAGCTGATTCAGATCGTGGCTTACCTTTTTAACCTTAGAAAATATAGAGTGCATTTAACAATTTAATTTCTTTAGTTAAAGTTTAGTTTGTGTATTTTTAACGTTGGCCTATTTCTGCACATGAGGATTAAACCCCAATGCCAGGGGATGTGCCAGCGTTACCTACCTGGGAATTTTGCCTGCAAAAGGGGACTTCCACCCTCCCCCCCAGCCAAGAGGGATCTTTAACGTGCAGAGTACAAATAGGAACTGCACGTAACCTCGGTTTAAACTCTCATCCGAAAGAGCAGCCACTTAGAGAATTTTGCACATCCTCAAAATTCTCACCGACCTCGACAGGAGCGAACCCCGCTAGTTAGGATCGAGAGGCAAGCGCGTAAACCTCCTTTAGTTAAAGCTAACCTTATGTCTGTACATACAAAGTATTGTATGCCAACAATTTTGAAATAAGAAAAATTTTAACCCGATGGATTTGATATACGCACATTAAATGTGGAAATTCTTTTTAAGTTTATTTGTTTAAAAATAAATGGAAAAACTTTAATCTTTCTATAGATGAAAAAAGTTAGGAAATTGCGTTACGTTTCAAATAAAGCTCTCGTGAAACATGTTGCGAACTCACCCCGACTGAAACAAAGTTGATGAAAAATGGCAGCAGAGGCGAAATTTTAGAATTAGTACTCAAGTCGCTCAATGCAGCCTAAAAAGAATATTCAAGTTATATAGGGAAAATACCATCCTGTTGCATTGTCTAACAAGCAAGACTTACCTTTGTCACCTCCTCATTGCTCCCCAGAATCGCCTTTGTCACTTGACTGTAGTAAGTCATTAAATCTTCAGAGACCGTAGGAATTGAGATGCCATTTGGCTTCTTTGCTATAATGTAGAATTTTGAGGGGATTATTATAATTACCTTTCCATTCTTATAAATCTGTGGAACATGCACATTGTGTATACCTGCCGTTGACGTTGAAATTACTTTTTGGACTCCTTCAACTGCCAACCATTGTGCTGTAAGAATAAATTAATCCTTCAATTCTTTTCTTAGATATGCCGTAATGACCCCATAATCATCAACTTCAGAATAGTGAAATTAAATTTTAATTGGGCCTGAATTGAAGGCTTCAGCTTATCTAAATTTTGACAATTTTAGTTTAGATTATGTCCAGAATTAAAAGTTTCATCAAGCAAATCTTAGTAAATCTTTTACCTATTGTTGATCTCTGCAAATGGAATCTAATGACTTCGCAAAAAGGGATAGGAAATTTTTCTGAATTTTAACTAAGAGCAGATTCCTGATTTTTAAACATTTATTGAAAATTGTGCTCCTGATTTGACATTATTTTGCTTAAATTGCAAGGTAATTAGATATGTATTTGAAGTTACAAGCTTTTAAGCTGGTCATACACGAGGCAAATTATTTCTGGAAACCTACCAATTTAAGATGTGTCCGAAAAGTCACGCGCATATTTCAAAACATTTTTTAGTTTTTCACATTAGAATTCACATTCTAAAAGACAGAACTTTTTGAACGTGCCATGTTTCCAGAATTTGAGAAATAATTTGCCTCGTGTATGACCAGCTTTAGAAATGCTACCAGTTTTGACAATTTTACACCATTGCACTCAAAATTTCGAAAAACATACCGTCTTCCCACGCAAACAACGGCATGACACTATAGCCCGGGGATAACAAAAAATTTCTTTGCACATTTTGTTTCATGCCACTATATACCAGGGTATGCCATTATAAACTGAGGTATGCCAGTTCATAGGAAAAAAGCCTTTTTCCAGTTCAACGCACTGTTTTTGCCAAAGTTGCAGTACAGACTGGCTAATTCCTAAATTGGTGACTGTTCCTCGAATATTTCCATTGTTTTCATCCTATTTCTTTAAAGCCTACAGCTTTTCTTCAACATGTTTACGACTTACGGCTCAGCAAGGTAGTGCTCCGAATGATAACTGTTTGATACTGTACTGTAGGGGCGTTATTTGACCAACTGGTACATTCAAAATAATAGGGTGAATAACACATGAATTGTGGGATTTAGGTAACAAGTTGCGTCATGGGTGAAAAGGGAATTCCCGGAAATTTTACCCGTACATATAACGGCATGCCCTTATCCCCGGGTATAGTGGCAGGTTGTTCTTCCTCGTCCTATAGTGCCATGCCGTTGTTTGCGCAGGAAGACGGTAAAAGAAATCCATTGCTTGGTCAGAAAGAACCTGAAAAATTAAGCTTCACCTCTTACAGCTGGAAAATCTGGATGCTCAAATGCTTGCCTCGAGTTGGCCATGAGGACCAAATTGATCTCATGATCCTCAGTGCAAAATACCTCAGCCTCCTTCACATGCAAAAATGGAAGCGGATCAGGAGAGCTGTATCCAAAGATTGGCTGCAAAGAATATGCTTCACAAATTAATTACACAGTTTTGAAAATCATCAATCAATCGGCAGACCTTTTTAATTTAATGTTGAAGCACAAAACTAGATTAAACTCATGATGGAGAGATTATAAAGCACAGAAAGTTAGAAGTGCTCAGCATTTAAAGCCACTCACAAGTCACCTGCTAAGGTGAAAAATTGGTGGTCCCCTAGGGGCCACCAACATAGGAACCTATGTTCATTTTCTTCACATTTCGATTTCTCTTCACATTTCGATTTTTCTTAAATAAATGATTTTTAACAAGATTTCAATGGCGATGAGCACCAATAAAAAACAGAACAGTTTTAATTTTTCCAAAAAAAAAAAAAATGTAAAATGCCCAGAAAAATGAACAGGCTAACTTGACTCTAAAACCAATTAAACCATACCTTTAATGTTTTCACCTTTGTCAGGTGACTTGCTGTAATCATTACAGGATATACTCCGTAAAAATTCACACATGAGTGGGTGAGTTACCAATTAGGGACATGGTCCCGAAAACCACAATCATGTCATCCGACCAGGATAGTTTAGTTTCGTTCAGTGGATAATGACCACGCTAAGACCTTATGGTGATTTAGGTTGGTCTCAGAGAGACAGAGGTGGGTTGTCCGCATGATTTTTGATAGGATAGGAGGGATAGGAGACTGTCATGGACGATTCGCCTGGAGGAATTATGGGAAATCATGAAAAACCACAATCGTGGAGAGCCGACCCGAGAATCGAACTTGGGTCTACCGAATGAAAGACGAGAATGCTAACCTTTAAGCCTTTAACCTTTAAGCATGTGATAGCATATGGTGGATGCGGGTTCGGTTTTTTTAATCGCTATTCTGTTTGCGGTTTTTTATGGTTTACCACAATCCCCCGACCAGTCAAATGCTGGAATAGTTCCTACGTTAAATCGGCCATCATAGCTCTTCCGTTGGCTTGTACAGTGTAGCCGGTCCCAATTAAGTCCGGATTAATGGGGGGCGTTCGGGCAGATGAATAGCGAAGCACGGCCCGTTTTAAAACCGACAACACGATTGATATCTGCTGCCTGAGTCTGACCGGCTCCGGTCTATGACAAGCATTGCGCCAACGGTTGACAAGCTTTATGAACGAACCCTAACCACATCTGTGATGAGTTCGATCAGCACATGAGACTGCAACTGGCATCAAGTTTTTACCTCGACATCACTCCACCTTAGGGCTTTATTAAAATCTTCATTTGTCAGTTTTTTACGCTTGGCATGGCGCATAAACTGCCCGGCATTCTGGATTAGAAACAAGAAGATAAAATTAATAACATGCCAAATGAAGTTCTATGGCGGGAGCAATTAGGCCTACTTGAACAGTTTCACGAAGACGATAATTCGCGTCCTCCGACAGTAAAACGGTTATATCCGCCGCCAAAGATGCCAAACCAATAGCATCTCCACAATGCTTGACAAATTCTCTGGAAATTTGAGCATATTTCTTCTCGTCAGATGTTTTTTTATCATCAGCCATAGCGACGATACATTCGAAATTAACAAGTCGTCTGCTGCGTGCTGCCAGATAGCTTAGTCTAGTCCCTAGTGTCAAAGTATGCTTTTTTTTTTTTTGCCATTTAATAATAGTTTTTTAAAATATCGAGGAAAAGATGAAACACGATCATATTCCAATAAATATTTTTAAAATTATTTATCAATCACATAATGTCAAAATTTCTATTAAAAAGAAGGATGCTACATATCAAGCTAACCCTCAGAAACTACCCTGCCCTGCACTACAT